>JAQGAH010000605.1:0-30727 GCA_034696885.1 Lepidocyrtus paradoxus | reverse complement strand
TATTGTATACGATCGATTTGGAATTGATAGTTATAGCTAAGTATAATTAAGTATGTTATGATAGAGTTTAGATAAAGTTGTAGGAACTCTTGCCCGGAGAATCAGGACCCTCATTGGATTTTTTACGTAATGACACCTTACACAGGCCTCCTTCCCAGAAGAAAACCAATGAATGATAATTTTTTAGAACCGATCACCAATTATACCGATGATGTAAATATATTAATATAGCAAGTGTAAAGAATGATAAGCTGTCTAAGGATAAATAATACGATTAAAATTACAATTTACAGATATAGCATTTTCATGCTTGTGTAATGGGCTGACAGTGTACGAAATTGTAAAATGTTAGATAGCTACTGTAAAAGAAAGAGGTCTTCTTGCAGGTTCTGATTTTTTCAAACTAAAATAGGAATGTGTTTAGGTAAGTCTACCAAATAATCACACACTTGTGAATTGTTAGTAAAAAGCGAAACAAATCCTTTCAATGCTAAAATAAAATAAAATTGATTTAGAATATGAATGGCACAGGCTCATGCATCATGAGAAAAACAGCCCTCCCGCAGAGGTAGAGTCAAGCCTAATAATTTATAACGTTTTGTAGCCTCCGCTGATGAAGAATTGTTTTATTGAAATTTTTATTTGGTTTAGTCACTCCCACTCTTGCATAGTTAAATTACGTGAGTCAAAATTTAAACATGCTATGTATGAATATTTAGATAGCCAATCTGTTTTGTTAGTCTTTTTTATGCACATGGCCACACTTTTGAACTTTTTTAGGTTGGTTGGCTATAAAAATGAGTAGATGGGAATTCTGGCATTGCCTATCTTATCGACATGGAAAGCATTCCTAATTCTTTTTTTTCGTACCTCGCATCTTTCGATCATTTCATTGCGTTTACTACATCGTGTATTACGTGCGTGGTAACACGTCTTGAGAGGGTGTGAAGTTGAGACATGGTACATGTGTAGTGCTCAGAATGCCCCTTGATACTTTTGCAATTCGTCATTTTGGTTGACTTCCAAAAAAGGGGGCTATTTATTGCCTCATCATTAGTCATTTATAACTCTGGCTTTTCGTCATTAGCCATTACTCCTGATTTAGAGTGTTTTGAGGCCTAGCCCTGCAATAATCACTTGTCATTTGAATGATTTTATTTGGCTTTCTGAAACAATTCACTTTCCTTTTATATAGGGTATGATAAGCTTAGGTATAATCTTAAATATGACTACTGTTAGGAAGCATCAGTTACCATTATGCAATAAAGTGTGCAAATTAACCTAAGTATTTTCCTTTAGCCCCCTTTCCTTACAATATAATCTAATTTGCACATCAGTCGGGATTTTTAGGAAAAATAGATTTTGTTCATGGTGAGGTGACCCCAAATGGGCTTGATAAAGCGAAAGGATTGATACGGAAAACAGTATTAATTAGCGTGTTATAAACTTTAAAAAACATAATTATAATTATTTATTGTATCGAATTAAAGCTCTGGATATTTACGAGTGTAATATTTAATCATCTTTCGCGAATCTCCACTTTTCAAAGTTATACACCTAATCGTACTTATGCAAAAGCCCGGTAAAACAATTTAAATGAAAGTATCCCTTCGGATGTCTTAGATAAGCTTGTATTCTTCTATGATATAAGAACTATAGATTTATTTGGTAAAAGATATTTAAACAATTATTTCTAAGCCATGTCTCTGCAAAAACGATTATTGTAATAAGCAGTTTGCAAAAAAATGTAAAGTAACAAAAATTACTACGGTCAGGCAAATATAAAATGGATCAAGGGTGAACATTATTCGTTTCACTTTAATATTTGTTAACATAATTACGCAGCATAACTTTAAGAAGACTATTCTGTATTTGTAGATCCTAGTAATTCATCATATGTATACCTATAATAGGCAATTAATTTTTAAGAAAATAATATATAAAAACATGAATGGATTAATGAAGTGAATAATTATGTAGTATAATACATCTCTCATTATATTATTATCATATTTGAAACTATAAATAGAATTAAGACTACCATAATTGAACACAATGGTAAATATGCTACTGTACAGTTCCGTTTTCGAAAGAATTTCTGTTCATTTGTTTTTTAATCATCATCAGTGTAGACTACAATTACCTTTTTTTAAATGGAAACATGTATAGTTGACATCGCGTCTACCACGTTAAACATGTATATTTTATTATGCATAATATTTTGTTGTGGTTTGTAAAAAAAATATTATTGAGTTGTGCGTGTTTGTTTTTATGTAAATATACCTTAATTACATAAGTGCGTACTAATTATATTGGACGAAGTTTATATCTAGTAACGATATGCAGTTAATTAAATGATATAAAAATAAAATTACGTAGATGGTACAATATTCGTGAGAAAATAATATTTGAATTAATTTGATAGAGTGTGATTTCAATAAAAAAAGGTGAGTAATTGTGTTCTAAAAAGCATCCCGACTTAGCATTTTTATTCTTTATCCGACCTCTGCCTCAAGTTGGCTCTTTTAATTTGCGAAATGTTTGTGGTCTCATTTAAGCCATCTTGCGATTAGCCCCCATAGCATGGAAGACAAGCATTTCCACTGCATAAATCAAACTATCTGGTTTTAAATCATGTTTTGGGAAAGATTACATAAATCACGACGCATATATGACGAAGAAGCTAGTCGGAAGTCGGAGCGGAAAATAAAAAACGAAACAAAAATACAAAAGTACTAGCAGCATATTGAGCATTTGCTGTATTATTTAGCAGCAAGCCATGTACCTAAATAAATCTTTCGTTTCTTGTTTGTACCTTGCAGATGTGTGAGCGGGGGTTTCAGCGGAAAGCAAAACAAAAACATCCCAAACGGTTCATATTTTTTATCTAGATGACTAATAGTTTTAAAAATGATAAAATAACTGCTGATGATGAATCCGCAGTTTAGTGCATAATCAATAGTAGATAAGTGGGATTAAGATAATTTGATCAATTTATCAAAACGATTTAAATGTTTCGTATTTTTTTTATCAACGACGCAATTTTACTTCGGTATCATCAGATCAAAACTCCGCTCTCGTTTCATTCTATTTTTTCATCATTTCATAGTCAAGTATAAGGAAATGGGATTAAACACGCGTTTATACTGTCATCTCTCAAAAGCCACGTACACCACTCCGCTTCTTTGATATTTTTTCAGATTGCAAAGTAATTTTAAGTGTGAACCCATTCATTTAGTAATATGTATTCCAAAGGCTTTTGGATCTCACGAATTCCCTATCCCCAAAATAAGAGCTGATGAATCAAGAGATTCTTTACTTATATTTGTTTGTAAATTGAGGTTGGCAAAATTCGGGAAGGATACATGGAGTCCTCTGCATATGCTGGGGACAAGATGGTAAAACAAACACTTTCTGTTTTATACACAACGTCAGTAATGATGCATGCCATGCTGTATGGTGGTGGGAATATTGGATGGATTATGGATCTGACTAGGAAGCATTCATTCTACTACATTCGGCCAACTAGCTTCATGTAAAATCGGTATAAGGAGTCGGACTCAACACCTTCCGATACCTAAATGGATCGATTATGAGCATAAAAAGGGATTAAAACGTTTTATATGAAGGTGAACCATATCATCGCTAATTTTCAGACAGCTAGATCCGACGTGAAACGGCTTCCCAACTTATGTATGATTTACAGTGGTATTAATAGATTACGTGTCAAACAGCGAATAGATGTATTCCCTCGCATATAACTGTAGCTAACTATATTGAGGTAAAATTATCACGTTATGAAAATTTATTTCAGATTATTACTGGAACATCGTGTGTCAGGCTGACAGCGATGAGATGATGATGTTTTCATTGAAAAAAAGTTAGTTATTTTTCTTAAACAATAGCAATATAACAGGATTATTTGTACTTCCACATTGAATTTCATAAATACGTTTGCATATTTGTAGAGAAAATCTTCAATAGTAGCAGAGTTGATAATAAATTTGAGACTGAAAACGACTAGAATGTTATTGTATCTTCCTCAAAAGTAAGTTACCAGAAAAGTCTACTAACGACTTAAAAACGTTGAAATAAAACCAAAATTGGCAATTTTACCCACGAATTACACATCCCCTTAATTAGCATTCTTTTTAGCATGAACACCATCCATAATCATATTCATCGAAGCAAGGAATAAGCCTGCCGAATAAGAAGCTTCATTCTCATTCTCACCCTCCAGCTTAGCAAAGGTAAGCAAAAAATCTAGTTATAAGCAAGTTTGCACCAGAAAATGAATGATTGATATGGGCTGCAACAGCTTTAAATGAGCCTCTTGTACCATGATGATGATTAAGTTTGTGCGCTGAGAGATTTGACCTGTGGCTCCGTGTGTGGCTTTCCAAAAAGATTAATTGCGACCAGCTCCGGCTTCCTTACTTACATAATATATTTTATTTTCTCTCTCCCTCCATGTGTGCAGAACAAGCAGAACCAAGCCAATACAAACTAATACAACATGGAGCTATACAACCTCCTAATATTAGACATTCCTCACAGGTTTATATACCCTTGTTTCGGGAGAGAGAAAAAATTCCCACTACCATTTTAGCATATCCTTTGAGCCCTAAATGCATTCCATCTAGAGCTGAATCCAAGCATTCTACCACCACTTATGTATATTTCCACTGGAGGAACATAAATTCTCAGTGGTTGTAGTGGGTCATTACAACCATCCGTCAAAACATCTCCCGCGTCTTTTATGCTACATTCCTGTTCCCTTTTTTTGAACGGAACCTGTTTCACTCTCTGGCTATATAGGTAGCGCCTAATCTGAATGGAGACTAATACCCGGGCAGTGTATTTACTTAAATATACATAAAGCATACTTACTTCCCCACTGTGCCGAAAAGTGCTTTCCCTCTCTTTCAACGAAAGCAACTCAACAAACAAAAATACTCTCAAGTCAAGGGAAAGAAACATCCATTAAAATAGCTCCCTTTCCCCCTTCTAACAAGCATAGGAGTAGTCATGAGAGGGGAAGAAAAATTTGCACTTAATTAGCAAATATTTCCAACATGAGTGAGTCAACCATCATTTTTCATCTTTTCTCCTCCCTCATTCGTCTTACCTTTTCGGGGCAACTTTCACTTATAAACGATTATGGAGACTTTCCCCGTTCATTCCTTCCTAGTGGGAGTTGCTGCTCGTCCACACTTGAGAGTAAAAATACTACGCTGGTATAACCATAACTCTGAATATTCAATTTTTACTCTGTAAATTCTTCCATTCTTCTCTCAAGATATTCATCTTTAAAGTGAAAAACAAACAGATGAAGAGGAAGAAGAGTATTAGCAGAAATGCACTCACCATGTCAGTCTTTTTTCTATAATCTGTTAACTCTTGTGTGGTTGTACAAGGTTTGGAAGAGATGTTGTACTTTCACCTCAAGCCATATAAGGTATTTCTATGCAAACATTTTCCTCCATTCCTCATTCTCTCCTTTTCATTCTGGAAAAAATGTCGACAGATTCGACCCGACAAGGCGTGAGTCAACCCTTTCATTCAAATTCAAAAAAGGGAGCTAGTCAAGCTCAAAGGAGAAGAAAGGAGGAAAAGTAAAAAGGTATAGACTATACAACGAAGGAACAAATTCTCCCGAAGAAAGGAACCAGCTCCAGAAGAACCAAGCCAGGGTCCTTTAAAAGGAAAAAAACGTCTCTCTGTTTCTGTTTTCTTTGGCTCCAAGAAAATGAAACATGCTTTTAATGAAAATAGAACTGGAAAACGGTGCAATCATAGTGGAAAAAACCAAGGGGAAAGTAACCATAATACATGACATTCCCCACAATAATATGCAAGTTTCCCAGTTGTTCCTCAACTGACTGACTGACTGTCAGGCAAGGTTTCGTTTGGTTTTGTTGTTTTGGTTCTTTGGTTGACTGACTTGGTTTGTTCCATGGTCTATTTCAGCTCAAGTCTGGTTTCCTCTATTTGTTTTCTACCTCTCCACTTCCTCCCAAAATACTGCGTGGGTATAACTATGTCAAAAATAGAAAGTACAAAAGTTTCCCATACAGCGAACAAGCGAGTCTTTGAGGATATAGGATCTGATGTGGGGAAAGATATGCATCAAGATTTCCCTTTTGTTATTTTGAATAAGTAAAAGCGTTGAAAATAAAATGAACAGAAGGCAATATATTTTCTATTGGTTTGGCTCAGCCCCGCCGAGCTGTACATAAGCAATACATAACCGCTAAGCTGATACGCTACCGGGGGGAAAACGGAAGGGAAAGGGAAGTGAACGGAAAACCATTATAAAAAACGAAGCCAGCGAAGTGGGTGAAATGACGGAACAACAATAGTTGAAATGCATCACATCAGTACAGTTTGAGTGACAAGGAATGAGTTGAGCTCGGGAACGATATTTGAATAACTATAAACGGTTCTCGTTTGGACTGAAAAAAAAATACTGCCATACTCATATCAAGCCCGTTGCTCCCAGACCATCCTGGAAGGAGAGAGGAACTAGGAGGACGTGAAATGTAAACGAAATTGAACGGAAAATTTTTGTGTCGAAAACAAATTTCAAGTTGGAAAAATTGCCCCTCCTTCAGGAAAAAACGTTAATGTTGAATAAGTGTCGGTCTGTCTGTGGGTATATTTAAAAATAAATATATTGGAATGGAATAACAGACTTTGTACATGAATCTACTTACTTCCCAGGAGTAAGTACTTTTTAAGCGTTTGAATTAATTGCATGGAGAGGGCAAAAGCATTAAAATTCAAAAAGGGGAATAGGTATAGAGATGGCAAGGTTCCCATAAATTTTTATTGATTTTTAATAGCCACCCCAAAATACAGTAATTATTCAGTAGTTGGTAGTATTCTCTTTTCACTTATTCCCTCTCCCGGGTATTGAGCTGGGAAAAGTGTGGTCTTTTAAATATTCATTCGGATCATCCATCATGCCATCGAAGTGTGCGAAGGGAGAAAAGACGTCCCACTCTTCTCTTTTTCCTTGATATGTGACGTAACCTTAAATACACATCCGCATCCGTTCGTCGAGCTCTCCCTCGCTCTCTGCTTGGTTCACCATCATCATCATCCTCCTCGAATATCCTTCTGAAAATGCATATGCATTTAAGTATGATAGAAAAGCTTTCATGGAGCTTTACAATTGCCACCATTGAAATTGCTAATGCTAGAGGCATGTGAATGGATATGCTACCATTATCACAATCCCTCCATTACTATTGGAACCATCATGAATCATATCATCAGAGGAACATGTTTATTCTGTTGTTCTTTGTGTACATGGGCTGGAACATGGTCCTACTTAACGTGTGCATATGGATGAAGCAAATGTATTAAGATATGAATTTAGCTAATTTAAAATAAAATAACAATGAACATGCTAAAAAATCAGTCAAGGTTAATTCTGCCTAAAAATGACTGGTTACAAATATTACTAGATTTTTGGCTTATGTCACTCTAGCCTCAACTTCATAATCACTTTATTATGCCAAATTGTTTTTGAATCTTTTAAAATGATCCAACCAGCGTCCATAAATTTTTGTGAAGAAGCGTTGGAGAGAATTTGCGAAAAATGAAACCCTCATATAAGGTTGTTTTATTCATAATACGCAAGCTGTAAATATGTATTCATGTAGTTCACCAAGTTCATGTCAGAGAAAAGCCCTCCGTGTACTCAGCAGACCTGGAGCAGGAAGAAGAATGGGGAAAAGCAAGAGAGTTGATTTTCCTTTGATAAATTGATTATTGATTAGTTTCCAGAGGGTGAAGTCAGTGCAAAGTATTTTATATCCTTGCATAGCTATTACATCAAGAGCTGGCTGACATGACGGAACAAGGTCTTCTACTAAGAATACATAAGTGAACTGTAAATGTTTAAAACTGCTGCTGGTACATCAGTATAAGTATCAGATTATAACAATGTTTATAGCCCAGACAGGAATGAAGTTACCAGGTAAGTTTGCTAATAACTCTTTATGCATTATGTCGACAAGACTTTCAAAAGGGTTTTCTGCAAAATACCTGAATTCGGTGAAAAAAAGCTGGCTGAGCTCACTGTTACGACTATGAAGATTAAATCTTTCAAACATTTTTCGTAGATGTGTTACTCCCTGATAGCGATAGCCACGTTGAATGATATGAATTTCTTTGTATGCCAATCTATGCTACGTTTAGTGGTACCGTTTGTGCAAAAAAAACTGAGAATCCCAAAGCTGGATATAATAGGTACACGGTGATAGGGTAATATAATATGTCACGGGTTTTATATTCCAGCCCGCTTTCACCGGGTGACTGATAAAACGAATTGGTTTTCTCACAGCTTGGACTAATAAATCGGATGCCATAATATCCGTTTATCCATCAGACAAACAAGGCTCATGAAGAGTTCGTTTTTGTCAATCCAAAGGAGAGATTTGTCAATGTGGAAGCAACAATCAAAATCCACAAACAAGAAGTTACTCATGCTTCTTCCAAGTCCAGGAAAACTGACCTCTACACCTTTCACGACAAAAAGGTTTGGATTGGGGTACGATGATCTTACAAATTGTCGTTTCAGTAATCTCAACGATGACCTATTTGGTTGACTGCCCCGTAATTGAGGATGAACACACTAAAATTAAGAACAGAAACTGAGTGGGGCGAAAAATGGTTGGACATGTTTTAATATGCACTTTCTCCTTCAACTATAAAAGAAAATTTCTCTTTGGAGAAACCGCTAAAACAATTTCAGTGTAGCGTGCCAGCTTCCCCATTAGCCTCATATGAAAGTCGTTTCTGTTGACATCTGTCAAAGGGGAAAATGCTCACTTTTACTTTGATGGCATGTGATGTGAGAGCTACGCCATCCACAAGCGCACAATATAATCTCCACAACATGTTCATTTCATCAGATTCTGCTACAGAGTGCACATACTGCTTCCTACACGGTCCATGGCACTAAAACCTGAAACATTTTTACAAGAAATTCTCTCTGACATCATGAAACCGTTCCTCCCTCCAAGTTTTACATTTCAGAGGGAAAATAATAACTCATGCATAGACGCAGAAAACATAAAATGTATGAAATGTGTTATCTTATTGTGCTTTTAATAACGTCTCATCTGACAGTAGAACAGGAGGAAAATAGGGATGACGAGAATTATGGGAATGTAATAAGTTGGTTGAATGACATGGAGAAGAAAGTTATCACGAATAAAGTTTTAAGTATGATGGTGGGAGTCACATCATATTCTCACTTGCCATGTTGAGTGACAGTTCCAACACCCAAAAGTCTCTTTCCACTATGACATGCAAAAAAGAATACTATCTGACTATAGTATAACGGGAAATCGTATTCGGGGATACGTAGATGTAAGTATGCATGACTCATAAATACTAAAAGCTCTAATAACAGGTTTATTTGGTGGCGGAAATGGAAAAAAGCTTTCGAGGATCTTCCCCATACATAAATTGATACACGGATATATTTTTGCACTAGCGCTGCCCTGAACATTCCAAATTTTTAATGAGATTACTTTAGTTTTCTGAGTTTCATGGAGTTTTTTAATGTTTTCTATACAATTAGTATTCCTCAGTAATTCCTAATATAAATCAAGACAATGGACAATGGTGATACAAATTATTTATTTGTGCTTTCTCTTGTAGAAAAGTTTCCAGACAGTACACACATTTTCGTAGACAATAATCATTGAATATATTTTTTCACAAAACTTTTATTTTTTGAACAGTCAAGCTAGTCCTTTCTTGCTGCTACGAAATATGAGACTCGATTTGAAAATCCATTCATTCACCATCTGGGTTTTCCAGGAATCTTGGTTGCGTATGACTGTAAGGAAGCTTCTCGTTTCGACATGCTAGAAAATAAAATTATAAAAAGTCTTCTATACATTCCGAATTTAATATTCAAAAATAAAATTATTAGCTATTGTTTTAATGTTTACCCAAATATTTAATAATTCTTTAGCATTCTTATAAATTAAAATTAGTTGTAAGATTGAGGAGAGTGCTTTGATTTGATTTCAGGTTAGCCGTGGTAGCAGAACTGTCAAGGTTTCTCATTGCTTCAGGCGAAGGAGATGATTTTGCCTTTATCCTAAATTAAATAAATTCATCAAAATGGATCACATTATTATATGTATGCTTAATTATAAGTATCCCCTAAATTGGTAAACAAATTCAAAATGATTTTGGCCCTGGCTAAGAATGTCAAAATTACCTTAATGATACCGTTGCGTTGATGGGAAAATAGGCACTTAAAATAAATAAGATTTGATCAGGACAAACTCGGGCTGTGAAATTTCCGAAATCGGCACTCCCATGTTTACAAAACTTTCTCCGTGTTTGTCCAGCTGCCAACTATAGCTCCGTGCTCTAGTTAAATTATATTTTTAAAATCATTTCATTAAACAGTTTATAATACTTGATAATTATGTCTAGACTACTTACTAATACTCTCAGTTAATTAAACAAACCTTCATATTTCATTGATTTAGATTGGAATTCATAGTCACCTTAATGTTAGCCATACTTGGCACGTTGGTCTCTCACTCTAATATACTAGCCTTGTTTTCACACCAGCCATGGAGAAAGTTGGACAATGAATGTACTTTCTTTTATTTTAAACTCCGTTGAGGTGATACCACTGAATGATTTGGTCTTTCCTTCCATGATCCGTGTGTCGCAAACCCGAATCTACATAATTAATATATTACAAATCATTCAATTAAATGTAATGCATAAATAATAAGAACGTATTATTTGTTATAATTATCTGGTATTAGTACTCATTTCATTTTGCGCTCAAACACAATTAATAGGCAGATTGCAATTAAACTAGCTTTCTAAATATTTGACAATAACGAGTTCAAGTACATAATTTAACTTGTGTAGTTCTAGATAATAAATTGGAGCGAAGAGTCATTTTTTAAAATTCCATTCATTTTTTTCAAATGATTATAGTTTATAGTTACCGGCAAGATATTATTAAATTTGATATGAAAAACTCATCGCCAGAGCGCAATTTGTATGAAAAATAGCCCATATGTATAGACAATCGAAAACAGAACCGAACTTAAATGATCTTACTGTTTTTATTGTAAGTTACCTGTGATTTAAAGATCATGCAAGGTTTCCAAAATCACTGCCGTTTTGGACATTTCCGGATTTTTTTCGGCACTTTCATCATTTCAGAGACAACTGTATATAATATAAATAAAATACACAATTAAAATGACAGTTTCAATTGATTTGCTCCAGCAAAACCGTCCAAAGGGAATTTAATGGTATAGATTTTTTACATCTTAAGTAGACCGTTAACCCATTAACAATGATTGTAAATTGCATTGTCCAGATTGTAGATAATTAAGGAAAGTCAGTTGTTATTGAGGTATACTGACATATCAAAAAACCAACGGTACCTTTCTTAATGAAACTTCTGTCCTATATAATCTGCTTTTCTGACGACCATTGTGGGCATTTTAAAGGCACCAATGGCTCTACTGCTGAAATATAGAGAATGAGGGATGGTGGCATATTGGTTCATCTACAGAAAATGAAGAAAAGTTCAATAAATTATCGTAATGTACCTGATAATATATCTTAAAAAGAATCATAGATATACCAATATTTATTACTACAGAAAAAATTTGTAGATAGTTTTCTTAAATTTATACTTTTTGTATTTACAACAACAATAGTTTCGATTCATGAAATGTCACTTTTTTTAGGTAAACGCGTTTTGGTGAAAGTACTCCATAAATGAAATGAATTTACTTGATCAGCTTTTGAAAAAAGAAAATAAAGTCCAATTTCACATGCGACTGATTGCCATCTTACAGTTGACTTATAGGCTGCAGTGAAACTCATATTTAAAACAAAACAACCGAGTAAAAATGAGAATTTAATAACAAAATAAAATCTGCAGTGATTATGCAGCTACATTGATTAATACATGTTGAATTACCAGTTTTAAAATGTTTGTCGCTCCCGTTTTACTTGATAGGTTTCGGTGTCTTTAATTAAAATAGAACGCATAGTAATTTATGAATCTCATACAGGTTAATTACGCACTATAACTTTTGTACAACAGTTGTATGTAAATAGTAAAAATGATGATTTTACTACAGACAGCGTACTTCTAAACGCAAAATTTGTTTATTCCTTACCTTATTTCAAAATTTATATAAGCAACAAATTCTGATTGCAATGAAAACATCTGAGTGTCATTGCACTGCATACTTCTAAGCAAGAACCCTTCTATTTTGGTTGTTTGTAGCTTTGCAAGATCGTCCCTTATGTGTTTACTCCTTATGCTCAAATATCTATCCTTCATGCCCTTATTCAACTTTATATAAGGAATATCGCGGGTTATGTATATGAAGTGTGTGCGCGTATGTATCTTTATTTACAAATGCTATGGATAAATGCGTTTATGGATGGGTTTATGAATTAGACGTTATGGGCCTGGCCTTTGTCTCCTTCAAAGTAAAAAAGCAAGAGTTGTAGAAAAGTGGATAAACTTTTTCAAAATAACGAGTTCATTTATTTACACCAACAAAAGTACATATAGCACAATAAATTTGTCAATATTTTAAAACTTATAGCGGACATATTTAAAGTCACCAGATTCATAATTGGAGTTACAGGGAATTTGCATTAAAGACTGAAATACTTTCACTGAAATTAAACAGTAGCGATAGATGAATTCAAATGGATTTCGTCGATCTACTAGAAACCTATAAAACTTCAATCCTATTCAATTTATCTATCCAATGACAAAGGATACATACTAGCTTTCTCCAGAATGAAATGGAAGAATGTCGCTGTGTGGCAGTTATATTTTTTCATCAATTACCATATTATTGTCTGTAACTCATCGACAACAAAATTCAGTCATAATTTATAAATTAACTAGGATAGACTATAACTTAGGCAGTTTTATTTCTAAAGGTTTTGGCAAGTACAATTTGTATGGAAAGAAAAGCAATTCTGATAATTTTTCCGATGAATGAATAAGAAACAAAAGGACAACAAAACTATCGTAATTAATTATCATGATAAGTGATACAAGAGGCAAGTCATGTATGTAAGATATTTATAAAATATCCACTTAGGTGAACAAGCTAAAGAGTTGACATAAATTCAAAGGTAGTTTTATTTAAGTACGCTAACGCAGAAATGTGGCATATGAAACCATCTATGAAGAAACAATCCTTAAATTATTCCAATTCTCCAAATTACTTTACGAGAACCCTGCTTGATCTCGACTTAAGTACATATTTGCATTTCCATTTGTTGCATAAAAGTTATATAGCTCGTTATTTATTCTTTTTCAACCTTTTTTTTAATGTGATTTTCTCTAGATAAATTATTCTACCAAAAATAGATCAATTCTTTCTCTCATCTTTGGATACTGAATACTTACAAACAAACAACTGTACAGGCTACAAATTATTCTTGATCATATCATAAACATGCCTATAGACAATTAATTATCTCCCAGTAGCTAACTATGACTTAACTGTACATTAAACCCTTACTCTCTAACCTCTCACTAGAAGACAAGCTAATGTACCGTATTATGCAAAAGGAGTGGAACTTTTCAAACTGTTCGAGATACGTTTATCATGGAACGAACGTGTCTTTGTTCCTAACTTAACTAATCACTAATCACTTGACTTAATACATAAGAAAGAGAAAAAATTGGAAGAGCCGTCAACCAAAATGACTGGAGGAGTTGAGCCGCTTATGCAAATAATCTTTTTATGCAACTCCGATGAATCTATTCAATATTTAATATTATTTGGTCTAGTCCTAGCACTACAAGTTTGATTACTTACAATGAAATCATCAGTGTTCATTTCGTAAAGATCCTTTCAAGTGACTTATACAAGAGAAAAAATTATGCCATTATAGCACCTAGTCAACTGCTCCATCAGTTAAATACATCCATTTGTTTTACAGTTATATGTAAAAGGTAATACTACTTTCATTATACTTATAATTAATTAACAGTTAAATAAAAGGATGTATCCTATCATTTGTTTCTTAAATATAACGATTTTTAACAGAGTACAAGAAGTTGATACTCGAAAGAGAATTTGGTGGAGTTCAGTATAATTTATAATTACTTTTTTCGTGGGTTCATGTTATGTAATAAATAAATTATATTATTGTCGATTTCATAGCTTCACATTAGTTTAGCATGATTATCAATTATATCACTGTTTATTGCATTGCTTTTTTAAATGCTTATGGAGTCTTATCAGAATCTTATACGTACCTAACTTCTATCCAACGTTTTAGAAGTTTCACTATTACATTGCATTGCTAATTTGGGCAGGGTTCAAGTGTGTACTTTTGATAGACTTTTTATTTTCTAATTAAAATCCACCCCCAAAACTATCTTAATTGGGCATAGACCCGCTCTAAGTTATCATTTGTAATACCAACGATACATTCTAATTTATAAGGCACCATCATTGAATCTGTGCTTATTCGAAAATAATCTAGACTACCTATATTGTGATTATATGGCCACTCCAATTAGTGGAATAACGAATAACATTAATATTATCTAACTATTCCTTGATTACCTACGGTAATATGTATTTGTACCTAAGGCCAGTTGTCTTCACAGCAAACTCGGGTTTTGACAGGCGGTCAAAATACCTAAATTACATTACGATATTCTTCTACTGCATTGATATTGATACAAAATTGGAGCTACCGATATCCGCATCACACCTTATCTGAGTGAAGCGCTTCTAATCACCTTTTTATTCAAATCACCACATGTCCTCGGCAATAAAAAAGAGTGAGTTCTTCTTTCTTCGAAATCGCTGCCCCTCATGACTTAATACTAATCTTTAGTACAACGAATCCTCCTAATCTCCAGCAAACATTGATCATTCATAAAAAAAATCTCCATTGCTTATACATAATATCTAATTTAATTAACTTGAGAGATACAACGATACACATATCAATTGAAACTTAGTCTGGACTATCGCTCTACGACTTAGCCATGTTATCAATGAGCCGAAGCTGAATAACATCTACCTGAACTCAATTTCTACTCAACGTGTGTGTTTACTGAACATTACACCAGACTAATCAGACAGGACGAAGTAAATGTACAGAGCTATACTAAAATGGAAAGATGATTGATAGAAACGGAGTAAAATTAATGAGATACAACACTTGATGCAAATCTTATACAAATAGTAGATAAAATATTATGTAAGTTTACTCATTGTCTTCTCCAGCATTGGATGGAGGATGAGGTAAATATAATAATTACATTTAGTGTAATGCAAGGTATATGGTAGGCACATATAGTTAGTTAATTACATTTTAGATTATTTCAATATTCAAATATATTTTCTTATATGATTTTTATACACATTTATAGCGATAGATATCTGTATATTGTATAATATATTATTTTTATATAAGGCGACGACACATTAGAGCGAGTCGATTGTTATATTTTATGAACATCTCTTGATATGTATTGTATTCTTATATTTATTTAGTGTATAGTTAACGAATACATACAAGTAGCTGTAATGAGCTAGAGCTTACTATTATTTAACGATACAATCTAATACAGTGATGAAAAATACAGGTTAGCTTGGCGTTACGATGAGGGACTTGAGATGAAAATGGAATTGTTATTTGTCTCATCCAGCTCCTCGTCGTCGTCCGGTGAATTGGATGCTGCAAGTTCTTCCAAGAACCTGGAAATCACAAAAGTATCAACAATTAGCTAATTATTACTTTAAGTTTTACTTTGCCATTGTAATATTTCCTGAAATCATTTCTAAAAACGAAAAATCATTATTGGAGGTACAGAACTTAGGACAGTGCTTTAATTTGCTTTAGAAAAAGTATCATAAACTGGTTGATAACACCAAAAAGATAAAGTGAGAAGATAAGCATAATGCTGATGTCCCACTTTATGAATAGATTATAAAATTTAAATTGCACATACATTCATACAAACTTGGTTCATCAGTTTTATCAGCCAAATGTGCCATTGCGGTCAAGCGAGCATGCGTATGTTTTTCCACCAACGTGCACATAATCAATGCAACACGACCTTGATTACTATGTCATACCCATCATTATCGTCATCTTTTAATACTTTTTAATTATAAGCTACAAAATTGTGCCGTTTTCATGCTTCTCCTGTCGTATCGATATAAATAGGTATGATCATGATTCCCTCCGTGTCATTTCCAATCGTAGAGACGCTAATAAAACACTTGCGTGAGTAAGCAGAAATTTTTGCAAATGAGGCTTTCGTAAGAAAAGGGGACTTTTTGGAACAAATTTTAAAATTTGATCGTTTCCCCATTTCTTAAATCTCGTGATTCAGTAGAAAAAACCGTATCAGTTAATTAGCTTCCAGATATGCAAAATCATCAAAATGGCTGAATAAGCTGATCATATTTTTTCATGTGAAAGGAAGCTTGCACCTCATTCATAGCCTTTGACATTACCGTGACTGTGAGAAGATCAAAGTTTATTTTCATGCTTGCAAAAACTGTCTAGTCCTCCAATAAAGTGGTCTCGATTAAGCTGAAGCTTCCTATCAAAACGATATTTACGAGCTCCTCAAACCAAACAGTGTTGCATTTTTTCCCAATCTCACTCAACCTAATATAAAAACTCATGTCAAACAACATGGTCAGTTTGGGTGGTTCGTGGGTAGTTAAGTAGGTAACGTAGGGAAGCATCCTCCTTTCCAGTTCTTGAAGTGATAATAATTTTTGTCAAGTTATGGTAAGTAGCAAGTTGGGATAAGTAAGAAAAAGCAAATGGACAATGTGCTTTTAGCTACTCCGGCTACACGAGTAGAGTTGTCCCTCATAATTTAGTACGCACAGAAATACAAGCATGATCTTTTTTCTTTCGAGGAAAAAAATTCTTAACAAGATGCAAATACTACGACAGATAAAGTAAACTGGAAAAAAATATATTATGCTGATCAAACTGGAAAGTTAAGTACAAGATGATAAAAAAAGTCATCATAATGGCTTTATTTTTACCAGTTCACCAATCATTTCGCCATGCTAACAGTTTTCAGGTCAGAAGAGAGACGGAGAGTTCTCACAGCGTTTGCATAATGTGATGAGCTAAGGCCAAAGTGAATTTACTTTTGATGCCCAGCTACAAGTACTTGACCGTAAACAGTCAGAGAGTTACCCAATAAAACTCTCCCAATTCCAATCAGTGGTGGTGGTGGCCACAGATAGATTTACGTCTGGGGCTGATACTAAAATTACTTTGTATTCACGATCTGCTTGGAACTCGAAGGTATTTAAAGAGTCATTTAGAAGAAAAGAGAGAGGTTTCCAAGAGGCAGCATTTTATCAACTATACTTTGTATCGTATCATGATCATGCGTCAATCCACATGCGATGTGAGATGCGATGAATTTCCAGACTCATCAACATTATATTATTGTATAATGTCACAGCTTGGAGTAAGTAATGGAGGTGATATGTTGATGGTCTGGCGTGTCCGTGTGAGAAGATGATACAGGTGTATGGTATAGTACCACATGAGCAGACAGCAATTGTATTCCTCCAACATTCGTACATGTACCTATTGCAAATCCAGTTTTTACAAAGATAAAATCATATTTTGTCCATGAACTCGAGTGATCTGCAAAGGATTTTTTTCGCATAGGATTGTTTTGTTGTTTAGCCAAAACGTGGTGGTGAAATGTCCGAAATTTATATTCAATTCGCGGGCAAAAGAATAAAAATTATTATGACTAGCGTACGTACACAAAAGACAAGCTCGGATCCGGTAGAGACTACAAGCACCTTACTGAAACTGCTACTAGATAGAGTACTCCAACTGCTTTCCATTTCGCAGAATTGCATTATTTAAAAGTTAGGCACGTTAACGTTTCGTATGTAGGAAGGAGGACAGTTAAATCATACCAGCATAATTTAACCCGTAGAACACGTGTTATACCGGTTAACTGTCATTGTTGGCAGTTTGGCAACCTTTTAGCATAGTTGGACAGTTTTCTCCGTGATATGGTCTGCGTTTCGCAGTAATTTTTATTGCTGATTTAATTTTGCACAATCTGATGAAACACGTATAAAATCTTTCAGTACTACTTATCCTGTTCGTTTAATGATAGTAATGAAGATATTCTGCGTTTCGTACAGGAATATGCGCTCCCTATTCAATTCAGAAGCATTCGTTCAGAGAGAAAAACAACAACGTGTCTGTAATGCATTATTAATATTAATAACTTTTTTTTGTCAAAGTCAGTGCTTCCCCAATAAACAAGTCAATGTACGGAGCGAAAAGGAATTGTTGACTGGCAGAATTGGTAGGAATGATGTAATGGTAAAGATATGCCTAAACAAAATTAGTAAAAGTGCATTAAAATGATTTCGGAGGATTTTTTTACCTCCAAATTGCTGGACTAATGGCTTACAAGGCTTCCTCCCACAAACTTCATCATCCCTATCTGGGAGTAATAAATTGATCAAAGTAATAATGCTCACTTCTTCCAGGGAGCAAAATATCTGTCTTCAAATAATAATGCTCTAGATTTTTTCCTCTGTTTGGAGTGCCTCACGTGGCTCTTCAGTCTGCCAATCCATATCTGAGGAAGACTCAGTGACGCTTGAAGAAACTCGATTTGAGCCCGGGACTGGTTTCCCTTTTTTCAAACCGAAACGTGCATGCCAAACTTCTAGAGTATATTAATTATCATCATTAATATCAGTAAACAAGAGCCTGGTTTAGCCCAATAAAATGGTCTGGATTGGTTAGCCAACCAAAGATATGATCATCGGCAGATGAAGGCAAGATGAAAATACCCAGTGAATTGAATAGGAATAGTAGGATGAAGCATTGATCATTTATTTTTCTAAGCTTATAGTATCCTCATCATTCCATTCCTCATTCATGTCATACTTGAGCGAATATTCAGAAAAAAAGTATGAGTCCGGCTTTTCTTGTTTTTGCCATTCCCCATACCCTGCCTACTTCATGGTCCAGTCAGATTCCTTGCTTATATCATATCAAACAATGGCATCATAAGAAACCCGTGTTTGCTTCCTATTATTGTGGTGGCTTAGGTTTCGAGTGTGAACTCCAGCCTTGTTAACCTTGACACTAGCTCACAACATTGTTGACGTGAGTCAGTGATCCTTTGGATTAAAATGGGATGGATTGTTGAAAATGAGAGGCTCTAAGCACGTTGTGCGGGTAGGTAGTTGAATGAAATGGGCATACCAAACAAACAAAGAAGAGATTACTTATACATATCTGCAGGTTATCAAGCGTGTTATATCATATTATGCGAATGGCATGGTGTAATTAGAAATGAAAAAAAAAACTAATTATTCGGTCAAGGGTATGTAAGGGCAAGTTCACGGTTCTCTGTTTTTCTCCAGCAGCGAAGGAAAATGGCAGTGGCAAAGGAAATGAAATGTTTTTTTCTATCATTTTGCATAGAATGGAGAAGGAGAATGCGAAAAATTAATATATACGAGGAACGTAATTGCATTAGCATGTTTTGTTATGGTTCTTTGCTACTCTGTGTTGTTGGAGTCTGCTCATCTCGCTTTTTTCAGAGAATCTATTAGCAACCTAATCACATCCGCAGTATGTGAGCCAGAAAGGTGGAAAAGTTTGTCAGCACTTATGGTAAGCCGGTAGGCTCTGATGGAAATGACACTAACGAAATGTACCAAGCTGTGGTTTATTTCATTGTTTGCTTTTCATTCATTCTTCATTACTTATGAAAGGAAATTAATCTATCGCAGGTGGATTGAGGTGTAGCAAGCGGTGTTTTAATTTAAATAGATTAATGAGTCCGCAGTCCCTAGACCACCGGGACCTGATGATTGACAGAAAAGGATAGAATCGGAGTGGTAATCACGTGACGGTGGCTATCACAGTTTCCCCTTGATGATGGATATGTCAGAATGATGGTATTTCGTTCATTTAGGTTGAGCTAATTTGTATGATAATTTATAACAATTAGTACATTGGGAACATTTAACTTGAAACGAAGAGACAACGAACTTTACTTGCTCATCCGTTTTACAGACTGGTATTAGCATAACGTTCGGATCGTTGTCCGAGAGGAAAATGTCGGGCTCTCTGTGTTCGTGGTTATTACAACGGACGATAGGTGCAAAGTAAATATTTCATTATTAGCTTTGTGATGATTTCATTACGCCAAGTTGATAGGAAATTTTATGACAAGGACATGCAAAACTGCAAATGGGAAAAGAGGTGAGAATATTGTTACCTTCTTGCAATTAAGACTGGACTGTTATTCAATAATTGGCTAAAAGTCTATATAGTAAACAACACATTTTATTATTATTAAATGTGACAAATCAGAATGTTTATGCCGACAATGCGAGGAAAGCTTCCTTTCTCAAGCTATCTAGCTTTCTCAACTAAAATTGAAGTTGAAACATGGCAGAACTAACGCATTAAATTACAGTCAGTACATGCAAATGAATCATTATTTTGCTAATTTCTGCAACAGTTTCAGTAATAACATTCATGTAGAAAATATACTGAATTTAGATTTAATCACTGCCCTCTTCAAATCTCCTTTTCCTCAACCTAAGATATGTCTGACATGAACCGTTCCTGATTGCCCATAACATTCTTTTAAATGATGTTCCGGTGAGTCATTACTTCAACATTAAATATTATTTAAATGACAGTCATCATACCTACGTTCATTACCCTTTCTGTGAAGTGTTTGGTTATAAGCGGTTTGCTGAGATGAAGACGACATTACGTTAACCACAACAGAAATGCGGCCAAGTGGTCTAATGTGTTCAATTATGTAATTATCGTATGAGTTTATTTGTCTACGTACTAACTAGTAATTTTCCGTACACCGGGATATGTAGGACAGTTGAAAAATTGTGTTCATGTCCAGCTCGATCCTCTACTGCACAGCGCAAACAAATACAAATTAATCTACAAACAAAATTCCCTAACTCATTATCCTCTAATGACAACAAAATCCTCTCGTTTTGAAAGTTTTTGGCCTGATTATCCTACTCAAAGGAAAAATGAGGAGTTTCTTAATTTTGAAAATAGTTACAAAACGAAGGACGAAGTAATCTCGATTTTACGTATTTCCAGTACACTTTCCAGTGATATATCTAGTTTTCCAATGTGTAGCATGTTTTAATTGTAGACTGTAGACGATTTCAATTCAAAGTAGATACCTATAGGTACATCCATATAAGTATGAACAATGATCCTCTTAATATCAGACAATTTACCCGATTTTGTAGGTACTATTTGCATTGACATGTCTGTGTTTAACTTCTGTCTGCTTTGCTTCTGCTAACTGTGTCAAAGCCAGTAGGAAGTCTGACTAGGAGTATGAAACTTTGAAGGGATTGCGAGTCTGGGAGTGAATAAGGAATTACAAACGAAAATAACGAAATACGTATGTACACGAACGGGAAGTGCTAAAATACATCTTTGAACTGTAAAATCTGTGCAATCTATATTCCATGGTTTATGCTTTCCATTAAGGCATTTCAAATTTATCTTATTGTAACGATGAATATTTCTCGGAGTTAACTATCAATTAGGCCAATGGTACAATCTTTAATATTCCAACTGCTAATCTAATTTAAAAATACTTCACAATAGACTCTAAGCGTGATGTATCTGTATTATAATTCAAGCTTGTCATAATGGATATTTTTCTTTAAGTCGCTTAACTCTTACTTTCAATTCAACGCGCATCTTCCTAATCCAAACATTTTTGACAGTGTTCAGTACTCATGCAATTCATCCCTTTTCCCTTTACAATGGTCTATTCCTCCTTCTTCATGAATTTCCACCCTTATCTAAATTCAGGATGCATGCCACGGGAAAATTTCAATGAGATGCTGTGGGATAATCGAATAATAGTAGTCGCAATATTGAAGAAGTCTGCAAAGCTGAGCTCTTGAGTCTACAAGAACGATCCTCGTTTTATTAGCTAATAATTTGGTTAATTGTTAGGAAAACCGGCTTTTCATACACACAAATGCTTAGGTTTATAAGCATGTTTATCTGGGATGATGGCAAAAAATGAAGAAAGTTTTACAATCCCAGTCAAATCATTGCACATGCAAACCCTAAGCTGGTTATGTTGTGAATCTCACATTATTTACAACAATCCCTTCTAACGCATAGCATGACATCAGCATTGGATGGAATCGGGTGCAAAATATTTCACTCTTTTAAAACGCTGAATGAAAGAAAAATGCCGTGCTCATCGCTCGATTCAATTTTTTAAAGTCTATCTTAAGCTACTTGACATATTTCAAAGTTTGAAAATCCCTTGAAAGAAATTATGCACTTGGAAGTGTAATTTCATTAAAAAATTTATCCCGCTCCAAATGAAACTTTGGTCACAACAAAGATTAAAGAAACTCGTACAACTTGTTTGGAACAAGAAAATAACCTTTTATCATCACTTTCTACTGAAAGCAATAAAATACATACTCTTTAATCTACACATGATTTTTTTTCTCCAGTGTGTTTACAACTCTCAAAAGGGTTATGCCTAATCTGACAATGAGTTCATAGGACGTTGGATTTTTAAATGTGAAAACAATTTGAACCACCACCACACTATGATCATTACATTACCATCCCATCATTAATTTGCTGCTCTTCCTTCCAGAGAAAAGAGGCACGTTGGGTATTAAAACGAAAAAATGTAACTAGAAAGGTTCCACACTATTGCCAATCTAGAATCTAGCTAGCTAAGAGATCCTCTACAGATGGATAAGATTTCTTGACTGGATTACGTATCCATTATTTACCTGCCTACGTAAGCAAGGAGTCAGACAATGTATTGCAATTATGGAAAAAGTATACAAACTATACTTTTTTATCTCTTCAAGAAAACAGTAACAAAAAAATCTTATGCCATATTATTATTATTATTGCTTTTGAAATGTTCATACATTTTTCTTTGTACAAACATGCGGAGAGCCCACTTTAAACTGCCTACCTGTCAGTTTCACGCAGTCATATAAACGTGCTGCATCTATGTACCTTTCATAATCGGTTTTTAAAAGTGTTGAATAACCAGGGTCTTTCAAATTCAGTTTGAAACTTTCGAGGATTTATCTTTCCAACAATGAGTTTGGAGTGTAGTTATGCATGAGTCGGGATTACAAACGTGCAATGATAAGGAGATAAGTTTCTTGAAGTTTATTACAGGGTTTTTCTTACTTATGCATAGCTGGTTTCGTTTATTCTCGTCTTTTGAATAATATCACTGTGGCTGGTTTATTACTACTGCGAAAATTTAACTGGAGGAATATTGCAACTAGGTAGGTAGAGATGTAGCTGTAGACATTCATATTCCTAGTTGATTTTGTTATCTCATCTCTTCCCCTTCTTTCAATAGTAATCAACAACAAAACGAAAAAGCATGTCCACCACCACCAACCTCGGCGTAATGGCTGAGGTGAGAGTGGAGTCGGGCTCGAGTGATATTTATTCTTGGCAAGCTTAGCTTTCATTGTAGAATCATTTATATTCTCAGTTCACAGTTTGTTTGATAGTCAACATGAAACATGCATCACACACCCCATCACACTACATTTACTTCTCGCGGAAAAAATGCTAAAGTGCTTCTCGGTTCATGCAACTCAAAACCCAGTTCTAAGATTTTCCAGATACCCAGTTCACAGCGCTGTAATAAAAATGGCATGGCATGCAGCGTCATGTCAGCTCGGGGAAGAAAGCGATTGCGTTATAGCTAGCTGAGCAGCTTTTTTTTACAAACTTCATGCTTCTTCTACATGCCCGGGTCACAATTTCTATGATTATAACTATTTTTTTAAATATTAGTTTTTCGAGTAGCCCATCTTTCACCCTTAACAAGCAGCGGTCAGGTAGGTAGCCTATTTCACTTTTACACCTCATTCTAGCTATATCATATGCTAATGCAGAGGGGAACCGGCTCGATAGGAAGTTGGAATTGGTAGCGATCGTTCTTATGGAACGAAGCATTGTAATATCCGGTCAGTTTGGGCAGAATTACACTTCGATTCTATTTTTTATGCTCAATTCAAAGGTTTTTTGTTAGATTCCTTTTCCTGCCTTCATTATACCAATTCCTTTCTTGATGGATAGATTACCACAAAAAAGTCTTCAAATGATAGCAGATTTTGATCTGAATGAGCTCGTCTGTTGAATTCCCTAGAATGATCTAAACTGATAAGGAACCTTCATTGGATTGTTTTATGTATGATTTTGCTCACAGCTATTTCAAGGCACGTTCCATGAACTATAAAACACTACTATAATATTACTAGCTCTCTCGTTACTTTTAAAATACGGTTGGTAGAGGAAATTGAAAACGAATATATTTGTACTAAATGATGCTGCCGTAGATTTGAAAGCGCAAGCAGAGTAAATCCATTTTCATATTACAAGAAAAGGTGCTAATTATGGGGAGTGTATGGCCAATAATCGGAATTGCGTACTTGTTTGATAAATGATTGATTAGGATTTACTGACTCGGAGTTTCATTCCGACCTAAGGTTGACCATTCATCGTCTCAAAAGCTACAGCATGAATTGCAAGATTGGTAGGATGGTTCTGAATGGATGACCTGCCTTCCTTTCTCGATAAAATATAAAAAGTGCATGGTTGGCAATTGGAGAGAGGATCTTAGTTTTCTTCTTACGATACTTTGCCCACAGATTGTAGTTAAAAGTCAAAATCAGAATTGGGAAATATAAAATGTTTAAGTTGAACCCTTTTATTTTATTTTTTTGTCAAATCAACCGGTACATACTTCGTAGATATTTCAGCAAAATATTGGTTATTGCTAATGATTTACGTTGCATGCACCCACTTTACTAATTAAATTATGCCATTTTAACAGGATATTGTCTTGCTAGTTACTTTACAATAAAACAATTTCTTCCCGTTTTGTAGAGCATTTTACTTATGCATTCGTAAGTCATGTGTCAGGTCATGGTCATAGAACACAGTAAACTCGGAAATGTAAGCTTCTTTTTGTCATCCTCTTAAATCTCTTGAGCTCAATAATAAAAGCGTCGCATATTTTGACATGTAAGCTAAACAGTTCATTTAAAGCGGTAACAAAACGGTATTTGGAAACCTTAAGAATCATTATATTAGCATAAACGTGAAACTACCGAATTCGGAATAGTACACCACCGTGAATATATAAGATAAGTAGTAATTTACTCTTAATTAATAAGTATAGTGAAGACTTACTTGTACGGTTTTTCTTCTCCCCGCATATCACAAATGACATTGGTAAGCGCCATGATATAGTGCTTGGCTAGCGTTAGGGTCTCAATCTTTGATAACTTCCGTTGCATCGTCACATGAGGGATTACCTCTCGGAGTTGCTGCAAAAAATAAGAATAAAAACAGTAAAAATCAATGTGCATAAATGGAACGTTTGGGTTTTTCTTCATTTCGCACGCAGGTCTCAATCCCTCAATTAAATTGTAAGATGTGTTTTGGGGAAATTTTATTTTCTCTCGAGTATTTACTTCTACTAGAACTCTATCATGCAATCGATGAAACCTGATATTTCTAAAGATTTGAATTATAGAACCCACATTTTTATGCACCGGCTTTGATAATCGGAAAATTTGCAGACTATTTTCGCATGCATTTCATTTCTAGCAAATAGATGGATACAGCGCACCTCGCAAATATTTGCATTAAGATTACCTATCTTCATTGCAATATAAAGATCACGTCCCAAGTCAACCAGCTTCATCTCATCATGCTCACTCACGAACGAATAAAATAAGGAATCTCATAATTTTTTTAAAATACAACTCGATTAGATTAGGTTGGACATGATGACGAGATGCTCAAACTAGTATTAGTTTCTGATATGGCCCCAGAGGGAAAATTTTCCTTTGCTTTGTCATCAATATCATTCATGATATATTTTTTTACCTTTGAATTACAAGTAGACCGCAACGACTCTCATTCATACGGAGGATTTTTACTTTTAAAAAATTAAAGATTAAACATGACAAAGTTTAATTCGACATGTGCAATTTTAAGTATGATTAGAAAAGATGCACTTTACAACTCATCTCCCTTCCCTGTGCAGTTTATCGATAACATTTTTTTCTGCAATTGGTACAAGTTCAGTTTTGATAAAAAGAACGAGCAGAATGTCACTGGGGTCCCCTCTCTCGATAAACTTTGTATTAAAAATGCTGATGTCTCATTTTGAAGATGTCTGAAAAATCCTGATTTTTTTTATCGCTGATCAGGAATAGGCATTGGAAACTGTTCATTCTGTTGGAAAAAAATGTTTCAAATGAATATCCCAGCCAGAATTCTGACCATTTCTATGCAAGTCTGCAAAATGTAAATCAGTCCATTGTTATACTGTGAGTATCCGTACGTTACGTAAACACATCCATTGACTCGTTTTTTTCACGTGCTGCTGCTACTGTTAAAAAAAGGCTGGGCAAGGATTTCAACTTTTTTTCCGAACAAGAACATAAATTTATTTTGGTCAGACTACTTACAACAAAATGAGCAAAGTGAAGTTGCGCATTTTGCAGTTGTAAAATTAAATGTGAAATTGATCACTTTTCTCTCGCAATAGCTCCCTCCTGCTCACGGTGGACAAAATGCATGGCCGTTTGATAGAGATGTGACTTTGCTCTGGCAGGATTTCGAAAAAAAAAATATCCAATCCCTACGTACTTTTTTATGTGTAGACCACACCCACCATTACATTATATATTTTTGTTGCATAAATTTAGTGCAAATCAATAGGTATGGAATAACGTTTGCACTTAGGTAAAAATAAAATACGTTATGTTGTCAATTCATCTATTCCTTCTTGGCTTTCAGTTTTGCATTAGCTATGCACTTTCCAGTGCAAACTGCATTATTCTCGATATCCTATCGATACAATATTTTAAAATGAATGAATATAAAAAATGTGTTCTGTTACAGTTGCTGTATAATGAAATGAGAGTGCATCAGAGGAGAATGAGAAGAGAGCTCTTTTTTTTGTAAAGGTACACATATTTGTGATAGCATGGCATGATGGGTCTGACATTGTATGATGCTGATGCATATAGCCTGAGGCCGAGAAAATATAATCTTGCATCCCTCGAACAAAAAGGCTTGCAATCAGAAATCAAAGCTGGCTTGTTTGTAACGAGAGATGTTACCAGTTTCTTCGGCATGCGAATGCGAAAGCAAATCAATCGATATCGAGATGAGGAGAGCTGCATCGAGTGATTTGATTTTCTTGAGGCTGTACAGCCTAAACTGTGCTGCTGCTTTTGTTACAAATAAAATGCAAATCTTACACGCATTATTCAATCTGAATTGCCTATTTGCGTTGAGAATGGGGAGCGATCCAATAAAGGATTTTGAAATTCTGTTAGGGACACCCTGCTGCGAATCGTTTTTGAGTTCACCGGTGGTTATAATTATTTTTGTACTACTTTCATAATAATTTTAAATGCAGGAGTCGAGGACTACAGATTCGTGTGCTTTTGAAGAGATTTTTTTTTGTATTGGGATGGCTTTAAATATTGTCTTTCAGCTAACGAGCTGTCGATGAGGGATTGCGACAGTTGAAGGGATATGGTAGGGGTTGATGATTAGTAAAAATTAAAGAATTCATATTTAGCCTGGTCACCTACGTAAGGCAAGGACAGATCACTGGCTGCGACGCAGAATCAACTATAGCTCCCAAATAAAAGGAGTTTTTTTGTATGACGAAATTCTAAGGCTTTGAGACAATTTACAGCGCATATGCAGCTGGCAAGGTCTCACATGCTCGACCTCTCTCTTGGTTCACGACTTCATCCACTTTTACATTTAATTATTAATAAAAATAAGTACATGGCAATAAGGACAGGAAACGAAATCGAGAACGAAAAGATAACAACGACAGACGAGTTAGGGGACGACACATGTAGACATTGACAATTACTTCGTTTCTATTGAGCCTATTAAGTGACTGAGCAATTTTTACAACACAGCCCGTCATGATGATGATTATCATATTTAGCATTTCATGATAATTCGTGATCATCGCTGAAAAAAAATTGCTTTCCAATAAACTAAACATTCGAGGCTTTTGTCTCGTATTTATTTGCGACACAGTTTGGGGAGTTGAGGTGAGGACCAGAACAGCTATATTTATAAAAATATTTACAAGCGTACTTATTCGAGTGATTTACAACAATATGCAAAATGAGATTTGTCCTCTGCTTGCAAAAAAAATTGGCTTGTGAGCTGTGACAATTTAAGCAAAATCCCTCAAACGTATTCATATTTCTGATGAGCTTCGACTCACTAAACAATCCTCCCCGACAGGATGAAACTTTTAAGATGACCATCGAGTCGATCGTGTCATGTATTAGCGATAACAGCTTTTGTATCACCAACCAGGAAGACAGATTTGCTTAGCCCTTCCTTCGACATTTGAAATTTATGTCCTTCTCCTTCACTTCTTTATTGGATGGGTATTTTGATGGACAAAGCTAAAGGAGGTATGAGAATATGGAAGTATTTTAGTGGACCTTTTGACTTCAACTCTTTTGTTTGCAATTTTGCAACAATGCTCGAGCAATAATGTATGTCCAAAACGCATAAAAAAACTTCCAATAAAAGTATCAAGTCAGCTCACGTCGTGAATGAAAAGGACACGTTAGTATCTTTAAAATAGCCTGATACTTTTTTTCAGAATTTTTTTATCAAGTCAAAGTCATTTACACAATATTGTGATACGAGATCTGTATCTTGTTTACTTTCGCGATAGCGGATCAAAAAGAGACAAGCATTGTGCTGGTGTTCTGCAAAGAAACAGTCTGAAATACGACGTTTCTAATTAAGAACGAACATCCAAACTCTCCCTACCTACCACGGTTCATTTTTTTTCGCTGAAATACCTACTGACCAAGATTGACTTGAGTGGCGAGCTTGTCAGAATGGTCACCTTCACTGGCAACGTCCAACCTTTGGCTTTTTTTTATTGTCGCTGTACATGTCGACTATTTTTATTTTCTTGTTCTATCGATAAAAATACAAAATAAAACAAATCTAATTATCCGATTGCTTGACTATGCTCGTTAAATTAAAATGAATGAAGTAGTAATGTGCTGTAATAATATTTAATTTTGAGTTATAAAAATATGGACTCAATCAAATTGACAAACATTTGTTATCCCTCTGTAGATAAGCTGAGGAGAACGGGATATTTTGCGAGGTGACTGCCAGACTGAAAAGGAACTTTTTCATGTACAGATTTGAAATCAGTTACTGTCACTACATCATATTTATTATTCTGCTATTAATTATTTTCGCAACGGACAAGCTTTCATTTAGGGATTTAAGTCGATGTGGCCCTTTCTTGTTATGACTGAAGTATGTGTCCATCCTTGTTTGCAAGTTGCAATCATCTCAAGAGAAAAATAGTTTTTTTTTACACTTTTCTTAATTGACTAGCGAAAATGTTTATTACCTTACTGCACCACATTCCTCTATCAACAATGTTGAGTCGGTGAAAGACGTTTTGGTGGTGAACATGACTGGGGTGGGAGTAGGCATATCAATATTTATTTTTCGGTTAGGAAAGTACAGGACACGTTACGAATGATTAAGCAGTTTTTTTTAAAAAAGGAATCCTCCCTCCCAACTCTTCAGTTAGTCAAGCACCCTCCAAAATGAAAGAAGATGCAGAGCTGCTGCAAGATGCAGTTCAAGATGCTCATTTTGTATTTTGAAAGTTGCAACTCTGGTACCGCTGCAACAGGATCTGTGCGTGTGGTTAGTTTATAGCTAATTATGAATTTTTATTTAATTCTAAGCATCTTTCTGACGGAAGTGCTCTCAGATGTTTTTGAATTTGATCATCCCCATTCCTCATTTCAATACATGTTCAGATATGCCTAATCGCAAAGTGTTTTCCAAACCTGTTGAGAGCGCTGTACACTGTACCAGAAGGGTATTTTGCAGGTAATAAAAACACCAGAGTTAAAAAAGTTCGATTAAAAAGAGATGTGAATACTCGAGCATTTCACCTCTATCAAATTCCAATCCATTAAATTGCCAAATCATCATCATCCCTATATAACTGACCTATAGAATATATCAACCGCTTTATGATCAGTAAATGTCTCCCTAATTTATTGATCTGGCAGGGAAAGGCTGAGACTTGGCTCTGCGGACATCCGCCATCGTTACTGCACCCTCCACTTTTCACAATGTTTGAAGTCATTTTGAAATACAGCGTTTCACCCACTTCCAAATATTCCAAGTTGATATATACACATATTGCACTATGTTGGCAAGAGAAAAAAAAATGATGTAAAAAAGTGTACTATACCGTTATACTTATTTGCCTTTTGAAACTGCAGCCAATTCCTTTTATCGCGATGCATCTCGAAAGTCTCGCATTGAAAGTTTCAAATTGCAATATGACATGTTCTTATATATTTTTTTCCTAAGTATGATATCCCTCTTTTGACTAGTATGGGCTGATTTACTATCGAGCCTAATCAAAAGAAACTGCATTTCTCTGTGCCCAATCTTAGCCTGGGTGGCATGGCCTGTCATCCGACTCAATGAGTTGTGACAACCAAAGCTACATCCATATTATGTGGAATTGACAAGTTTATTT
>JAQGAH010000604.1:0-30748 GCA_034696885.1 Lepidocyrtus paradoxus | reverse complement strand
TAAGTGTACCAAGTTTCATCCAAATCGGAGAAACTTTTTTGCCTCAGACGGACGGACGGACGGACGGACGCACGGACATTCTCCCAGTGAGGAGAGGAATTTTATAAACGCAGCTTTATTGAGCTGCGTTAATAAATGAATTGAACTGAGCGTAACCAACAATGGAAGCCAAGCTACGCTTGTTTTTATCCAATGTTATATGAACAGTTGTGATTTGAGTCGAATTCAATGATTTTCTTTGGGCTGAAGTTGGAACATTTGCAATTTGCGTGTCATTCCAGAGGATCCACTCTCCCTTTCTCCATGCTAACGGAACATAGTGACGCATTTATAACTTTGAAGTTTTTCAAATGAACCTAATTTCATGAATTGGCAATAGGATGATGTTGATGATATTAAAGAGCAAATCCAAACATGCACGTTTGGGGGCTCGTGAGGAGTTTGAAAATCCTGGAGAATCCGTTTCCAATGGATTAGTTTATTTTCATTTATCGCGGAACCAAATGACTCAAAGTTTGAATAGCTTCGTATACTCAGAGTATTTCTGGAATAGTGTGGAGCGTGCAGCATGCAACCAAAAGCTGATATGAAAAGGGAGTCAATAGTCAATACACATCCAAATAGCCCATCTTTCTATTGCTATTTGCTCTGGAAAAGAGAACAATTAGGTGAGGAAAAGGATAACGTTCACGGGTTGGGATGTTGACTTTTGGCAAAAAGGGTACATGGACGAGGATAAATATTAATACTGTTGATTCCAAGGAAATTAGGAGGGACATCGAAAATAGAGGATGATGAAAGGAGTACAAACACGTTTGTACAACAGCTTTCTCATAGAAAAACATTCCTTTTTACCACTCAAGCCCAAAGACAACTTGAGTGTAAGGTAACCAATGAAAGTGGGGAGCATAATCCATTCTAGGAACACGTTTCCCCTCAATGACTTTATCACAGGGGACTGGTCACAAGCCAGAGGCTTAGGTTGTGATGAATAATATATATATAAATTGTGTGTATCTGTCGAAACTACTTAGGTGTGTTTCAACTTATTCTGCCCTCTTTATTTATTTGACACATACGTTAATTATTTAATAGGGTGAAGTCATAGAAAAGGCTCTAGAATCACAAACGTCAGCGGTTGCTCCTGATCAAGAGCTTTCTTTTGGGGAATGTCAGAAAAGGGTTTTATGCAGATTGACTTAGGAGATAAATGGCTTCAAAATGGAATGCAAAATGTAAGCCCATTTTTAGATGACTAACAAACAAGAAGCCACAGCTGGGACTGGCCTGAGGCAAAACGACTGTTTCCACACAAGTGCAAAATATAAGGCTGTTTATAAATACTTGGAATGAATTATCCAGTTGCGTTAGTTCACTACACAAGTTTCTCTCAGACATTCTCTTTTCTTCCTCACATTAATTAGGCAAGGGCATTAATTTTCAGTGAAGCTCTCCACCAAGCACACATTCGCTCATTTATGATGGGAAATTGGACGGGTGTTCATATTAGGTAGCTGGGAAAACAAAAAGCTTCAGTTTTCTCCTCGGCACTCATCCCAATGGAGAATTGGAATGAAGGGGCAATGTGAGAAGTTGAGAAAGGTCTTATTATTCCCTGTCCCCTCAAAGGAATAATAATACATAATATAATTCTTAAGAAGTTGTAATCATTTCCCACTTGCAGATATGAGTTATATAATAAAATAATAATGAACTTTCCCGTGGACTTATAATAATCCCGAAGAAAAGTTTTTTTTATTGGGGCCTCCCATTCAAGCTGAGTTGAATTTATTTGGATGCTGATGCGATTGACAGCCCTAATCTGAGGTAAGGACATGAGGAAATAAAACAGTACTAATTTGCCCTGCCCCCTCCTTTGTCAATGTTTGCTTTGGCTGGTTCTTATGCAATTGTTCTTCTTCTGAAGATTGACAGATTAGCTTGCAAGCAAAGCGACTTATTTGGAATTAGTTGTAAAGAGAAAGCACGGAGGCGGACAAACGTACATGAAAAGGAAAGCATTTTTATTTTATTTCCATCTTTCTTTCGGTTATTATCATTGCATCCTTATCAATTGCCAATTGTCTTGACCTTCATCGTTGAACTTATCTTTGGAAAAGTTTGTTTTATTTGATGAGCTAGGTAATTTTTACTTGATAAATTAGATTGTCTGGAAAAAATGCCTGGAGACAACAGTTAAAATAAGTTTTTTTTGTCTTCCTGATAGTGAACTTATTTTTTCTCAGCAATAAATAGGAAGGAAAGGGTAATAGATCATGTTTCATGTTCGTTATTACGGCTCCCAATTTTTGTGGTCTTGTTGATATCATTCGAGATGGAGAAAAGTTGTCTTTTATCAAGCCAACCACACATCATGATAAGTGGAAAATGGTTTCTGAAAGGGTTACCTATGAATTACAAACTTCACTTGTTCTCCTCCGCCGAAACTAATACAGAAAGAAACTTTAGTTTTGAAGAGCCCAGGGCGCTAGCACCACTTTAAATATGAACATCATCTTAGAGCTACTGCTTAACTTGAGCCCTATGAATGGGAATGGGAGACTAATACTGCATCTTTGTAATTTAAACTGTGTACCTTACGAACCATGCAATTTCTCCTCAATTGAGCGTACGTAAACTGGTTTTGAAAAAGAGATGGAAATACGAATATAATCGGCTTTTGAGCTTATTAAAATTCAATGTCAGCAGACGGAAAATGACAGGCATCAACCTTGTAGAAATTCTGAGCAATGCATATAATTATACTTTTCAATTATCCCCACTTTAAAAAAAGGATTTTAAGAGAAAAGGCACCACAAAAATTAAGGAAGGGAATGCTAAAAAAACGGCTTCAAGACGTCGGCAAAGATAAAGGAAAAAGGTTTCCCTCTAGGAGCATTGTTAAAAGTAGCCCATGTTTAACTTTGCTTATTTGCTCAAGACAGCGCATAAAATAATGGAGGAAATGTAACCCACATTGGGCAACCACTCCAAAGTGCTCGCAATGGCCAGGAACGGTCTGATGTCAAAGCCAAGAGAGAAACCAAAGCACAATACAAAGTTAAATCCTTTTCCCCTCAGCGCAGAAGAGGAGAGGCGAAGTGACACGAAATAAAATAAATATTTCGAAATGTTGGAATTTAGCAAAAAAAACTCGAGCAAAGACTTTTTTAATGCATTGAAAATAGCGTTCACCCATCGGATTTCCTTTTTTTTCCAATGTAAAATAAAAACCGTGTGGGTAGGCCTTTAGGATTTTACATGTATCTGGAACGTGTGATCTGCATTCCAATTGCCGTGGCAAAATCTCTTTCAGACAACCTTCCCCTTTGTATTTTCCACGCCCAATTATCCCAAATACTTATCTAGACAGTCTTTTTAAAATAGGATTACGCTTGTAAGGACTCGAACGATGAGGATGGAAGACATGAGGTTGATGATAATGTTGAGTATCTTTGCATAATAAAAGCCTTTTCCTCATTGTTCAAACGTATCTTAGCGTAACCATGCTTGAATAAAGGATGCATAAAACAATAAGGGGAGAAATTAGTATAAGTTTTCATACCAAATTACTTCTTCCGTGGAGAGATGCTAGCTCCTGGTAAAAGTTTGACGGCCTTTCTTGAAGATGATTGGAGTTCCAAACAACGGGATTAATTTTCATTAACCTTCCCCCGCACAAAAAAAAGAAGATTTGGGTACTCAATCGAGCTTCAAACACTGATCGAGTTTCATTGACTTTTTTTGTTTGTTTTTATATCACAAAATTAGCATTTAGAACGGCTTCACCTTTTCAAAGATAATTTAACTCTTTGAAACTGTATGATCAGGGTAATCAAGCGTTAACCTCGTTAGTATTTGGTGGCACAATAATCTTGGCACAGAAAAACAACCCGGACTAGATTAAATGTAAATCGAGTTTGCAAAAAGTCACCACTGATGAATTAACATTCAGTTGAATTCCTAAAAATAGTTTGTTGGCTTTTTACATTCTGTTCAGTTTTGGGGTGATATGAGCCCATAAGTTCTAAAGGTAAAAGTAAGAGCTCTACGCACACAAAACAATTCCTTCCCATTCAGGACTAAAGCAGGAAGGGCAAGAAGCAGCGAAGAAAAGTATTTCAGTCTCGTGGATCCAGCTGGAGCCAACTCTACAGTTCAACTACGACATGTCCTCCCATTCCTCCATGCTTTTACGGCGTTATTGCAACAACGAGAAAAAAGGATAGCGGGAGTGGATTTCTATCGCTTGTGATTTCGGACCTTGTGTGTGCTCACTCCAATTTGAAATACCGGGAGGGACATCCCTAAAACAGAATATTATTGTATAATATGTATATCTCGCGATAAAGTAAATACTAGCAGAAGGAAGGGAATCCCTTAAACCAATTGATGTTTCGGTGTACTCAACCATTGAGTATTACAGTTTACACTGTAGTTAGTTCTGAGGTACCAAAATCCCGTCCTTCATAAGCGTGAAAACGTACCTACTTTCACCTTGTCATCATTCCTCATAGTTCTTTCGGACGCAGCCATACCTAATTAAGGGTCTATTCCTCCGATGCATAATTAACATCGAAATAAATTAGCCCTAATGAAGTGCGTATCTAAATGCGTAGATCGGTACAGGTTGATTCAGTAGTCCTCCTGGAGCATGGGAGGAGATTCCTTAAAAAATCAGTATAATTATTCTTATGGGAGGAAAGTTCATGTATTAGAAACCTGATGCTGATTTCTCCTTGCAAATGATTCTGATCCTTATTCACGAAACGTACTACACATGTGCTTCTGTTCATGTTTGTTCTTCTATTAGTCCAAGATAAAGCCCGGCAAAAATAATCTTCCTATGAGCAGGAATAGCGGGGTGAAAGGTAGGTATAGTAGAAAACAAGTTCCTGTTTTTGTTTTACGCGCCGCGCTCTACGCTTTTGGGGGACGGGATTGGGTTTATACCTTAAAATCCCTACACTGTAAATTGTGATACTTTATACACGTCATGTAATTACAATTATCCACCCCAGTGTTCCTCGGACGCTGCTCGGAGAATTTCCAAATTTTAATATTTTGTTCCATCTAGACTTTCCCCTAGTTGTTAGGATTCATATAAACTGAAAGGAAATAAGCGTTGGCGGATGTAATACAATATGTTTTTTTCTTACCAGAGGAACAAGAAACAACAACAAAAAAAAATTCTCCGCTCCCTCCATTCTTTGCAAATACAACTTACGAATAATGATGTTATCTCAAAGTTTCCTTTGAAAAAATGCTGCCTAACGATTTGAATTTCTCCATTTCCAATGGATATTTTCCCAAGAAACTTGAACGCTTTATAAATTGGCGGATGCACTTAGTAAAATCAGTTTAGACTTCTAGACGAAAGACTGATTTTGCATTAAATGCAGAAAACGTGGATCGCTGTTCACGTTGCTATTACATTTTGCGGGGGGAACCTCTCTCCCCTTTCAAGTCTCTCAAGTACAAGTCAGACCAATTCCCCTCGACGTATAACAATACCCTTTATAAACGAATTTAATTCCATATATTTTGCTCAGACATGCAATGTCAAGATTTTACCGAAGGGAATTGATTGATTGAGAAGACATCGGTTTAAAAGCCGGAAAATGTATGAATTTTTTAAGTGCCGTGTTGCAGCACTAGATGGAAAAGATAAATAGAAAGAGATCAAGGATGAGAAAAAGGATGAGCCACTTTAAAAGTCCCCATTTTATGTAATAAAAGGAAATCAAACTTCCTCGATAATTTTCTCACGTGAACTCATTCACATCCTCACTTCAGCAAAACCGTATGGACAAATGGAACTGCGCTGATTAAAAAAAAATTGCAAATGTACATGACAAACTTAATAGACCTGTCTCATCCCATTAACAAATCCTTTTTTTCAGTTCCCGAAAAGCCACCGCCAAAATTTCATGAGGTGGGTTTTAGTTTGAGAGAGTTGGGCATGTCTTAGTGAGAGTGACTAATATGAACATTTACAAAAGTAGGGTATGTCTCCCCCTCCCCCCTGTAAAGAGAAACCACATTCATTTTACATCCTCCTCTTTCCCCAGCATCAATATTATTAGTGGCCTAGCGTACTCAAAGGATTCTCAGTTATGATAAGTATCTGAATCCTCCTTATCATGAATACATCCTACCACTACCCAACCAAAAAAAAGTTTGGTTTGATATTTAAGTGAAAGTCATCTCAATTACTTACGGAAGTTTGGTAGCATAAGCACCGCTACTTTCTCGTATATTTTTAGCAATACAAGCCAAACATTTAATACTACTCAAGTTGGCTGCCAAGACTTTACGCTGGAGTGAAGTGGATGATGTTTGGAGAAGAGGGGGGGAGATGCGGATCGAGTAAAAATAACAACCTTGTCATATCAATTTACAAGTTATTTACTGTCGGTATTATCTTTTATTGCTTGTTCGTCCGCCGGCTCAAACTCGCATCGTGATCATATGCTTGCATGGAGAGATGTAATTATCAGAGTTGACAACTAGTCAACATAATAACCGCAATGTCCCCTTGTTGCATTAATACTTTATTAGATTTATGCGTACGAAGCAGTTATACGTGAGAGGGGATATTTCGCATTATTACTTTAGTCAAAATGCGAGACAGTTCTGCCCCCTTGTGTACGTGCCCTTATATGCATTTCATGGGGGATGACTAAAGTAGAGGGAAGGGAATCATGACATCTAACTTCGCATATGCCACACCACATCTATGCTTGTTTGAATCTATGCAATGTCAAAAACAAAGTGAAAAATTAACTTAGGCTTTGTCACAAAGGGATGCTCAAGGTCCCACTCTGAAGTTTAAACCTTTTGAACAAAACATTTTATTGATGCTTGTAGGACAAAATTAGGAAATGGATGACTCTCTCGCTTGGCATTATGCTATTTATTTTCATGAAATGGGCGGTTTTAATAAAAATGTTGCTAGCATTTACCCGCAGCGTGTTATTGGGTTTGATATGTGTAGCTTACAGGTGAAATGAGCATGCATGTATCTGTGAAATAGATCAATATTTTTAAGGATTTGTAACTAGTTCTAATTAAGCAAATTAATATCAGAACTACTTCAAACTCAATTTTCTGTAAAGCTCGAGCATGCCTCACTCAGGCAATGAGTGCCTTCCAGTGAAATAGCTTCATGTACAAGCGCAAACACATATTAGCTTACTGCGACGTTACAATCAGGCTAATTGCAAAATTAACTTTACGATGTAATTGATAAATGATAGCAAGTTGTGTAATTTCCTTTAAGCTGATTCAACTCCTTGTTTGACTTTCTGGTATTGTAAAGCTCGCGCAAACTGGCAGGGTTTGACAAACAACAATAAAGTAATTTGTTTTGAATGTGACTCTATCTCAATTATTATCTGGAGTTCCTTGAAAATTGATACAAAAGGCTATGGATGGCATAAGAAAACTAAATTATTTGCTTCACACCGTTGCTCAATAGGAAACAGAGCAAATGAGGAAAGCCTCTGCCCATCAACTTCTCAGAAAAAAAAACTCTTGAACTACTTGAAACGCCATTCTGTGGGAATGTATGGTAGGTTTTTGTTTATAAAATAAATATGGAATGAGTGGATTTGCAGGTTTGTAAAGAAATGAAGCCAAATGACTTTGGAAAGGTTCTCAAGAAAAGGAAGAGTAGACCAGGATGCTCCTGCACTCAACCGACAAACAAGCGCCGAGCGATTCTGCTGCGGTCCAACCACCACTCATCAGACCAGCGTAAGTGTTTTTGAAACTTTAACCGTTTATTTAGATTGGGAAAAATGTTTATTTATGTTAGCGTAAGGAATTGGTGAAAGACACAGACCTACTGATGGTAATTGCGGTACGCACCATCTCAAACTTAAAAAGCTGAAATTCTCTTTCATTACGCGAACGGGAATTTCAAACTATAACTACTAAAGAGATACGGATTTCAGTATCTATTTATGTGAATTTGATACAGTCAGAGAAATGCTAAAATTCTGGAATTATATTGCTACTTATTTTTTGATGGTGAATCATTGTTGTGTAACACACTAAACATGGAATCATATTCTAAAAATTTAAATGGATAAAATGCATATGAAGGTTAGCTTCGTTATTTCATTTCTAGTTTCAGTTATTTTCCATGTCCAGTCAATTCAAGTATAAAGCTATTCTACTCAGGGATGGTAGGGAGGAGAAAGTGAACGATTTTTTGAAGAGCAGCGGTTTACTACTGGCGTTACCAAGTTCAACTATTTGTGTTCACCGTTCAGTTGGTTTAGAGGGCAGAATTTAATATTTGCAATTTTCTTTCCGGTTTACTCTGGAAATAAATGTTCGATTTTGCAATATTTATAAACGGGAGAAGAATGCAAAAGCTTAGCCTGTTATATTGTGTTTGACGGATGAATACGTCATAATGGAAGCGTTTCTTTTACAAAAGTAAAGTTTAAGAAAGCCGAACTATTCATCAATATCTAAGTTTAATGCTCAAGCTGGAAACAAACTTGGTCTACATACCCCAAATACGCTAGATAGGTGAGCTGTCCTTGGCATATTTTTATTCTGTGATTGGTTTTGTCTCCGGCATCAATTTTTTATTGTTATGTCAGGGCACATCAACAAATGATAAATCGTTCTCACCTTATCATCCTCACATTCAGTTCGCGTTGCTGTACTTTCAAACTTTCTTTTAAAAAATAATAATTATTATTTTTTGTGTTGACTGACAAATAACAAATATATCACGTCCTATTTGGCCCCCCAGGAGATGATTGATTTTGATGACACAAGATTGATTGCCCCTTACGCCCCCACGCCAAGCGACATTCTGATTGAATCCTTGTCAAATCAAAGCACGACAGACATCCACTCAAAATGAGAATAGAATGCTGATGTCATGGCACAACTCGACATTTAATTAAAGTACACTTCAATTGAAGATACACTCGAGGATCCAACACACTTTACAATTACAGATGTAGAATAGACTATAAAACTAATGTATAGGCTTAAGTGCAAAAATGCGAATTTCAACGACCTACCTTCATCTCCACTCAACTCAAACTGGACGCTGTTGCTAAGAATTCCTCCAGCCCCATTCCTAACTCCCACTTTGTACCTTTTTAACTAGACTCGCAATACTGCAATACAAATATTTTTCCGCAATTGGAAACTAATAAGCCTCTGCTAAGTATTTACTCAACGCATTAACCTCGCGGATTGTTTTTTAGCACAAGCCAAATGTTTGTCAGTTTAACTGACTTTAAATAATTTATTCAGTAAAAAAAATCGTAATGCATGGTTCCAAGCGGGATAGTTTTATCCACCTTTATATGGCCATTATAGACATTCATAGGAAAGCCTGATGCGTAATGGTCTGCTCCAAGCACGGCCTACACACTCGACCATAATATATCCCCTAACCGGGGTGTAGATAAGAGGGCAAGATAAAAAGTTGTAAACGCTACAAATTGACACTTGACTAGTGCACTTGGCAATAAAAGGAGTTTTATTTAAGTGATAAATAATAATTTTAGTTGTCGCTTCGAGAAAAGTCAAATAAATAGGGAGCTCAGCTAGCCGCTGTCAGAGACTAACATCATGGTTAATGACTCGTCGTCGTCATCATTAAATGAAGCATTTTACTCATTAGTCATCATATATTTGTCATCCCTGTCAGGCTAACATCAACAAAGAGACTTGATTTATAATTTGTAACTTTTACAGCGTTATTTTTATCTCGAACCGACATTAACAAGAAAACAAATTAAATGCAGTTGACTGACGATGATCATTGATCAGTATGCATGGAGGAGAGTGGACGGGTACAATAACCATATTAGCACGTCATATATCAATGCAACTTATATATTTGTGTGACGTTCGAACTAGTCAAATCTGCTTTGTTCATAATTAGCAACTTGTCCAACTATAATCATCACACAAGCCATTTCCCATTTTCCTATTCAGTCTACCCCCTGCTCCTCCTCAGGTGCTAATCAAGTCTGAATAGCAAGTTTAAAGATGAAGCCAAAACGACTGCAAAAAAATGCATTGTCATACATATCACACTCCTTGGTTTTTTACCCGTGATCATGATCGCAGTGATCACGCACATTTTGTTGTATTTGCCCGATACCTAATCGGAGCAGAGTTTTTCCCGTGATTTTATGGTTGGTAGATGGTAAACAATAAAAAGGAGTTGTTCGGGGGCTACCGCAATTATCCTAGTCAGTAATAAGGAAGGTTCATGCTATGATTTTCTTGTTCGTTTAGCCGAAAACATTAAAAATAGGTTTTACAGCTTATTACTCCCTAATTAAAACTAGGCGTCATCATGATCATCATCATCATCACCGTGTCGTAACTGACGGTGTCTTTTATTATGAATCTGAGTGGGAAAAAATGTTAAAGTTTTGGATTTTTTTGCGGTAAAGCGGAGAAAAATATAAACATTTTATTTGGAAAATTTCCCTCCGCAAATATAGAAACCTGCTTCAATCCAGTCAAGCGTAGGCATTAAGATAATGGAAGAATAAAACATGGAGGTTATGTTCTAGAGGAAAACGAAACAATATTGGGAACTGTTAAGATAGGGAACTTTAATTTTTATCCCAGTATCAGACCGTCATGATCGGCAACGTTCTAACATGTGGGATGCATGTCTAAGCCTTTTTTATTGATGTGGCCACGGACTCTGGTCACTTTGAGGTTTCTCGCTGTGCCGATGCCGCTGATTCGGAGTGCGGACCAGAGCAGTCATCGCTTGATGTGGATGATGATGATGACGATGATACAAAATATGGTAATAAAACTCTCTATCAGATCTCTTCCCCTTGCCGAGATATCGATAAGACAGGGATAATCCAGGTTGTTTACGGAACATGATTATTATGGCTTGGAGATTAACTTTACTGGAATGGATTTTCTATCATCAACATTTCACCCCATTTATTTGTTTACGAGATTCAGTCCACATTTGTAGAAAATGAACGCTATCGGATAATACCAGCACCATTCGCAATCTCAATCCTGAGACCTCCATTTAATATTTACGAAGTAACACAGTTTTACAGGCCAGCTGAAAAATAGAAAGGGAAGGAGATAGAAAAGATATTATATTTTTGGAATGGGAGCAGTCAGTTGAAAATTCTCCCTTGAGCCAGAAAACTGCTCCCAAATAGGAGGTGGATTACTTATAGAATCTCGCCATCCCAGCATGTGCTATCATATCTCACCTTTTCCTATCAAAACATGAATAGAAAAAAACTTTCTTGAGCTTCTCCTTCATTTCCCTTCCATATCTGCCTGACTGGTTTCCAGATAACAGAATAAGGAGCTGACTCCAGGCATGGATTGGAAACTATTTAATTGTTCATTTAAATACACGAATTTTTGCTAGGAATTCCCAAATCTATTCTACTTCACACACTTATCAAGGCTGTAGTAACTGAGCCGTGAATGAACTTTCTAAATCGTGTTAGCTTATCTCGCAGTCCATTATGATGTGATGATTGTGAACCCATCATTGTGGCATTGAACGCATCTACGACTCCCGCTCATAATTGTTCCTGATATAGCATACCCAAAAAAAGTTATTAAAACGTCACGACTGCCCATGTCATCTTTTTGCTAGAACTACCATTACCCATTTTGACTGATTGTTATTGTTGTGACGTGAATGGTCCAGTCCAAAAGCGTGCCTGTCATATTTGCACCTTTAGGGCCACCGCCAGTCAATTTGGCTGAAAGACGTGGGAGTAACGTCAGACAATTTTTTCCAGGGGATACAAATCAGTCATGTTTAGTCTGTTTACTTAAGTCAAATTAAATTGTGGATGGGGTTATGGAAGACGTCACGTGGATCATTTCTTTTGGATATGGTGACATGCCCATTTTAGGAGTTGTGTCATGTTTTGGACTGCTGCTTTTATTCTGTTTGATATAATAGCGACAAATATATCATGACTATATCCTTCCTACATCATAGTTATATGATATGATATGACATATGATGAACAAAACGTTGATGATTATATCATGTTTCATTCTTTGATTCCAATAGAGATCCGCACTGTGATCGAGACCAGCATAAGTAAATAAGCCAACTGGAAAATATGTTCGAAAGCGTCACTGAACACGTGATAAGTTTTTAATGAAATATTGGCAACGTCCACATTCTTGATGATAGCATGCTGAGATATGATCGATAAATCATTTTATGGCTGTTTTCCCTTCCTGTAAACATTCTGTGTGGTCAATAGTTGACTGATGATTGCTTCCTTATAGCACGTTAGCATGGATTGGCTGTACTACAGATTTCGTTTTTACTTGACCAGCTCAAGACTTGTCAGATCAGATCAATGGACTGAGGAAGGGTAGAGCAGCTCAGTGTCCATTTCCAATTTCTCGGTTGATTTTTCAGCTCAGTCGATGACACTGCCCATGATCACGTCATGTCCATTGGGAAGAACACGGTAAAGTGATTTAGTTCTTGTGACTCCTGTTGCTGTCCAACCTCCTAGATGAAGCTGCTTACATAGTGGAATTTAATGCATGTGCTGGTTTTTTCGGTTGCGCTCATTTTTTTCATGTTTGCTCCCTGTCGTATTAGGAATTCGACATTTTGTCATAAATGTAATTTCCTAAGAAACAAAGAAAAGCATTTTTCGAATAAACAGTTTCTTTCTTTCGTTTTGATCTAGAGATATTTTTTCCAAGATAATTCACTATAATATGGCTGCTTTGGAAATGAACATGAAGGACGCGTGGTCATAACATTTAAAACAAAATTATTATCGATTATTCATAAACTGTTGCAATATACGTTTGAATAGCCGTAGGTAAAGGTACTATGAACGGTACTTGAGTCGCTGACAAAATATTACAAAAAGAAACAACGGTGAGGAGTGGATGGGCGCGCTCCATCTATCTATATGAAAAGAAAATATTTAGACAGATTCCCGGAGAGAACTCAGTGAACAATGGAGAGAGGGTTAGAGAGAGGAAGCGGAGAAAGTTGGGTAAAATTAAGATCCTTTATGCCCTGTTGTTACATTTTTTCGGAGATTTATAGTCTGCATGCTAAGCAGCTTGCTACTCTGTCAAGATTTGCGTAAGATTATTCAAGTTTTGCAACGAAAGAACATTTTTTATAGCAGTATCCAAATGATTTATAAATTTCTGAGAAATTAGAAATATAATGCACAGGGCCATTGTAGTAATTCCGTGAACATCTATACTTACCTACTCCATTCTAAGCAATTAACCCGACGATAGATACGAATTAAATCTTTTAAAGTATCCGATTATGTTTCCATGAGGATTTTTCTTGATCGCGAGTACCAACCAGCGTCCCTGTGAACTTTAACAAGTATGCTTGTTTACAATCCTTGCGAGCGCACTCCACCACATCTTGCTAAACCTTCCTCCCTAGTCTTACGTGAAGAGGGAAAGGAGTAGGAGCAAGGCAAAAAATCGTCCACTTCCTTCTCAGCGTATACGCTTCCCGATAAAAATCTCTGTGCACTCTCTCCCTTCCTCCCAGTTCTGCTGAAGCCCCGTGTCGATAAGTGTGTCCTTCTTTGTTCACCCACTTGAGGCTGAAGAGAAGCATCTTGTTCGTGTCGTTTTCTAAGGGAAGCTCATCATCATTTTGCCGATGAAGTTGTCCTCAAGTGACAGATTTGTTTGTGTCAGTTTGCCCCATTCCGATTTCCAAGAGTTTCTTGTCCTTGAAGGAGGTTCACAAAACAATTAGCAAATTAAGTAAATGGTATAATACGAGGTTAATAATAACGAGTTTGCTACATCTATTTAGTAATCCCTTTGCCGTTTCATTGCACTTATGATAGTCTTTGATGTAACAATTAAAAGTTTCTGTGCAAAATGATATTTAAAGGGGTTGTATTCCACAAAAAAACTTTGTAAATGATTTACCCATCCTTCCAGTAATTTTTACCATGTGAAGTTCTGTAAAGCAGCCAACTTGAAAAAAAAACTCGTACTGAACAAAGTAGCTTGAAAAAAAGCGTAAGAAAGATAACTATAAGATAAGTGGAACATTTACTTTGCCAACAATTATCCGAGGGTTTTCATCCTTGAGCTGAAGTTCATGGTTTGTGGTAAATAACTCTATAACTTTTTGCTCTATTTCCTCCTCATTTAAGTCTCCCCTAAAAACTCGAAGATATTTTTTGTCTTAAATGCTTTCACTCCACTTTGAATATATTATATGAGTTTATGCACACTCTCAGCGATAACGAATTCCGCCCAGCACATCTCCCCACTTAATTTTCATTATTGGGATCCCCAGTCAAGGTTGATATACATAAAAACAATTCATGAGCCGTTCCTGTCTCTCTCAGCCCATTTGTTCTCCCCAGAGGAAAGAAATTTATGTTCAAGTGCGAGCAACTCCCACGTTGGAACCCATAACATGTTTCTTTTTTTCTCTTCCTTAAGCCTCCCAATAATAGAAAACAATCAGAAGCTGCATTAGAAACAGCAATTCCGCTCTGTTTTGCTTCCCAAAAACATGTCTTTTCTCTCTCATCCGTAGATATTAGATAAAGAGCCAAAGAATGAAAACAAAACATGTAGGTAATATAATAATAAAAAGGCTGTCACACTCAAACCAGCTTAGAAAAAATTTATCGTAATAATAAGAAAAAAAAAACGATTTCACCGTGAAAGTTCAATGAGAACTCGAACTCTGACTATCGGCTGAGCCCAATATGTTTGACAAGTCACACGATATATCTAAAATCGAAAGTGTTTTTTTCTCCTTGAGAAATTCTTTTTTCATTGAAAAGATGGGAACACACATAGTTTTGTATATTTCAATTCCCACAGCTTTATCCAATTTACACATACTTTCCTCCACGGTATCACTACCACCTTGAAGACGGGATGAAAAAAAGTAAGTAAAGTAGGTATAAAGATGTCAGTTTCAGACAAAATAATATTTTCCCCCACTGGCCATCTACGATAACAGTCTTACCACCATGTAAAATGAGGAACACAATGGGATTGTCATTAATGGCCTTTTTGGCAAGCCTGTAACGGTCCCCATAAAACATTCATAAGTAAGTGTAAGTTGACAAGGGAAGTTGCTCTGTATAGTACTTACATGTAACGGGGGAAGGATTTGAATCCTTTCACGTCGCTTTGTAAAGCCTTTTTTCCCTCGTTAATGGACACAATACATCAGTATCAAATAAGTAGTATCCTCCTCATCATCATATCGTTATTGTTGCAAAGGGAAATCTGAGTACTTTCACAGGAGTGTATTATAGGGCTAGACGGGATATTAATATGGTTGGGGAATTGATTAGCTCAACAGGCCCATGATTTTTAGTACGTGGGACTTGTTCAGCATATTGAATTACATTACGCTAGGATACTCCGTCGTCATTATTAATTACAGACGGATTAGTTGTTGAGATTGATCAATGATATAATTACAAGTGTATTTTATAATTGGGTATATTTTTCATAAGAAAACTTCAAATCAGCCCCAGACCTTCATTAGTGTTGAAAAAAGTAGGGAATGGGGAGAGCCCGAGCCATTTCCAAATTATGAAGTAATTGGTTGAGACGTGCTTAAATCACAGTTGGGAAGAGTCATTACTGGCTAGAAATGAGATATGAACAAAATAGCTCACATGAAAGCGAAAGTAAACATGGAACTATATAATGATAGAGATGAGTCGGTTGTTTCTTCCCAGTATCAAATATTACTTTTCAGCTGGAGGCGATCAAAAACCAAGTTTTTGGGATGTATAGAAAGCTTTTTGTATAAATTAATTTTATGAGTAGGATATTTTGAAGACAGAAAGACAAAAGGGAAAGTTTTGTTTTCCTTTGATCTTTTCCATTTCCATGGAATGGAGTAATTTGGATGCTGCATGCTATGCTAGGTAACTTAATTATAATGTTGGACTAGGCACTGGCCAATATCATTATCTTGTCATATAAAGATATAAAACATTCCTTTAACCATGTTGCAAGATTTATGTTTCTGTGATTACGATTAGCCTGTGGTTTCAGTTGAAATAGGGGTGTGTATTTAGGAAGTGACGTGGTTGCCCATGTTCCAAGAAAAAAAATGCATTAGCGGTTTCAAAGAAAGAAGGAATAAATGAGCGTGAATACTAGGGAGATTTTTATATGGAAATCATAGTTGAATAATATTAAGTATACATATCTCCTTCCAAATCCCGACAGAATAAGACGGATCAATAATTCTTGTAGCTCTGTAGATAGTCACATACGTTTCCAAAGTTCTCAACTGTAACTCTTTTTAAAGTCCTACAAGGATTTCTGTATGGAAATTAAATCAATGCTACTTTCATATTCCTCTGTCCGCCTTATCCGCGAATCGTAACAATGGCAATAATGTGCAAAGCTGATTTAGCCAAAGTTTGTGGTTCAAGTGAATGAACATCCCATCGCATGAACAAAGTCAATCAATCAATAAAACCTGAAATGCTAAGCATGAGGGGAAAGGGAAATAATAAAAATGAAACACTATAAGATGGCATGGAATGGCACAAGAAGAAATACAAATCTTGGCAGGGAAATCCATTCCAGAAGAAAAGTCAAAATTTAAAGAATGATTGCATCGCATTGTGCTCATTTCATTTCCCACCTGGGAGCTAACATGAAGCACTAGCCAAGCCGAAACGAAACGAACATATTTTTGAAGAAAGGTCCGTGCTTGCGTGCATATCTTTTCACTCATTATAATATACAGCTTATTCAACCTCTCCCTCCAACTGACTCACGTGTCATTGGAGACTACCTATCATACTGTATGTTACTGTTTCACTCCCGACATGATACCACCTCAGTGTTGTCAACGGAAAAGGTGTGAGCGGAAAAAAGTTTTCTTGTTTGGCTGATCCCAAATGCAGAAACGATTAACGGATAGTGATCATCTTTCATTGGGTTGTAAAGGAAGTTTAATCATATTTTTTCATCGGAAATCCTTTCAAAGATTCCCATCTTTCCAGTCTGGCGCTCCATTTAATGGAAATTGATGGTGCAATGTAGAATCAGCGGTGCTCTTATCATCTTTGTCTGCTTCTTTCTTCAATGAGATGTGCTTAAGCTGGACGATGGAATTAGAGGGGATTGATAGAATTTTGCAAACAGAGAAAGCAGCCCCGTTATCAATAAAAATGTTGAGGCATTTTGTTTATTGGTAGTTGTGCTTAGAAGGTTGGAGAAAACCAAGGGGATTATACGGGATGCAAAGAGGGCTCCAAGAAAAGAAGATAAGGTAAACTGGACATGACAAGAGAACAAAAAACTGATCGAGAAAAGCTTTAGATCTTATGTATATGGCCTAGTGGAAGAAAGCCTAAGCTCCATAGACAGGGGCACAAGGACAAACTTGGAATAATCCGTATATCTCCTTCCCATCACCATGATAATAACGGTGAAAGGAATTGTAATGACAAGAAAAAGGAAATGGAATTACTTTTTCCTCATTAACAGCATCTATCACGCATGCCACCCGCGACGAGTGTGCAATTCTTAACAGAATGTGACGAAGTGAAAGAGTCTCACGTAAGGTTTGGCTTCCTTTTCAAATATTTCAGCCAACTGTGAAAAGTGTCACGTCACGTAGAAAATCCTCAGGGGTGTGGGCCTCCTTTTTTGCCCAGAAGAATGGAAGTGCTGGAGCTGCTTGTGAGCCGCCCAGCCACCCGTGGAAAAATAGTTTTGGTGTATTGTCATATTCCTTTAATTGATTACGGGATGAATAAAGGAATGGGAAAATTGGTGGCTTGTTTCAATTTCATATTTTCGCCTTTTATTAGCAGCGGATTGGCTGTTATTAAAGTTGTTGAATGGATGGTATTTATAAATGGGCTTGTTAAGCGTAGGTTATGGCTATTGTTTGGGAATAAATCAGGCTATGTGGCCCTGAAATCAGTCGATGTTTTAATGTTATATCATTTCCCTTGAGAAATGATTAGGTTGATAGATTCTAGCAATATGCGTGAAATTTGGAGCTTGATTAACAGCCAATAAAATTAGCTTTAATCACTGTATTTACTCCCTGATCGACAAAACACAAATAATCTGACAACCTTGCATGTATTTATCGATTTCATATGAAGAGCAAACATGCTTGTCGGAAGCAGTTTGATTTTTATATGGAGTCTTTACAAGCTCATTTTACGACAGCCCTTGTTTTTTAGACATTCCTGCTGACGGCGTCATCCGATTCGTACAATATGCAATGGGAAGTTATCGCTGTTTTAGAGCGTGAAAACAACTAGAGGAGAAGCGTTTCCTTTGGCAGCATGACCATTACTTGCAAAAAAAAAAGTTTTTTATCATTACACACTTTGGGAAAAAGTGGATTACCAAGTCTAGTGGGAAGTTTACGAAGAAAGTTTTGATCACGCTAAAAATAATCCATTCGATTACCAAAATCTATCATTCAATGGAATCCTGAAAACCTTCTTTTTCCTCAATATTTTCAGATGAAATATGGGGCTAATGAGTATATTCACATATTTTTTCATATGTATTTCTTGTATTGAGAAATTCTGAGAAGCACGGTCAACTTTTTCTTTTCCACGATTTAAGCCAATTGTCCTCCATCATTTCGCCCACTGACTACCGTTGACATCGGAATGGAAAGGAGAGAACACGTAGCATAGCTCCAATCCCCTATTTATCTACTCATTCCTCTAGACCTATCTATAAACATGATGGATATTGTTTACACGGCCGAGTTTCTTTTGTTTTTCATGGCACGAACAAAACAGCCTTCCATCACGATACCAGCGTAAGTCCCTGATACGCGAGTGGTAAAATCTGGTAATAAAAATGAGTCCAAACAAAGGGAAGCTCAAATGTCGGAAACGACATATGAACCATGTACTAAAAGCATCTAATTGTTACCAAAACCAGATCCGATTTCCCCTCGTTTTGCAAGCATTTCATATGCGAAAGCAAAAGAAAACTTTGTTGAATTTTCGCACCCTTCCCAACAGCCAGTTCAAAACACCAGTTGAAAAATTTAGGTGGGCGTGAAAAAGGCTATCATTTGGCAACTGCGGAATGGAAAGTGTCTCATCGTGCCGATGAATAAGTGGAGAGGTGTAAGCACTTTTCCCAACCCATTCAAGATATTCCACTTGAAAAATAAATATGGTGTGAAGGACACCAACATACTTTTCTTAATACATGGAAGCATTGGACTAAAACGGCTTCATTGGATTGCGCCTCCAGACTATACTTTCATTCTAACCGAGATTATAATTTATTAAACTGAACATATGTAGCTTCCCCACATCTCTATGTAAGGTTGAGAGCCTTTGTATGATTCGAATTGCTTTGGTGCAAATCTATCGCCTTTGGATATTTGATTTCTATTTTTTCCCACTTCCCAGAACATCTCCAAGTAAAAAACAGGATTCCCTCTTTCCCCCATCGCCTCGGGGGAGAGGAGTGCTCATAGTTGACTCTACTGCTTACCCAGGATGATCCCCTTCAACCAGAAATAAACCTTTTTCAGATCCTCCCCACTCATAATAAAGTATCTTTCCCCACCCCCGTTACCAAGAAGGCGAAGGGGAGAAGATTCCAGAGAAATGTATTCTTTAAAAAAATCTATTCATTAAATTCCCACCAGCGTGTCAATCCTATTCAATCCACTCCACATCATCATCACTTTTAAGTAGAAATTATGGATGGCATTATATGGGGAAGCAAAGAAGTGGAAAAGAAATCAATGGGAAAACCTCCAAGATTCAGAGTCTAAGACCTTGTCAAATTACCCGTCAAAAAATTCCAATTGTTTGGTCCAGCTGCTTCTCCTCCTCAGTTCTTTGCCATCTGGCTACAATTCTATTATAAAAAGGGATATATGATCAACTTAGGACTATCAACAACGTTAACTGCTTCTCCACAGACAAATATTTTTTTTATCGAGGATTCACCATTGTACCATCTTCTACTATGGAGTCACATTGCAGACTCTCCATAAAAACCAAGGCTCCATCAAATAATATGTAACTTTTCCCGATCGGTTTTTTTCCGCTTTCTTTCTCTCTCCCCTCCGCATTATCATCGACTAATTCGGTATCGGCAAGTGGTGGGCAGAGCACATGTTAAGTAAATAAGCTGCAAGGATGACATGGAAATTTTGCGGAGTCCTCAAACATAACCGTTCCACTTGCTTTCATCATTGGAGCTCCCCTCCAACGTATGTGTGGGCCTTTAGCTGAGTGACATTTGGCGCAGGGAAGGATTTTATCATATATTTCTGGTGAAGTTGTTGAGTAGATGGATGATCATCAATCATGGCTCACTGACCACATCACCATGCAACTCGGGAAACGTTTCTTCCCTAATAGATTCCGTAAAATGTGTGGAGGATGATGAAACATGACTCCGTATTTATTTTGCTAGGGTCTCCCATTTTCATGAAGCTTTCTGCCAGTTCATTCCTTGCAGAGAGATCAAAAAGTCTCCTCATATTCTAGTCAGTTTTTTACTCCTTCCCCTCCGCAAACTGGCTCTCGTAAGTATAATATAATGTATGTATGCAACAGAGTGTGATGGGATGGGGAATGACAGGAACAGTAATCCCAGCATCTGTAAAGCATTTCAATGTCAACAGATATAGCATCAGTTGTAGTTTCCCAGTTTTGGGGAAAGTTGGAGGAGAAAGTCCTCTCTTTTTTAGGCAGAGTGAAGGACATATGGGCATGCTGCGACATTTACCGTCATGAATAAAGTATTAAATATGTTTGTAGAGGGAGGAGACCAAGGAGACTTGTTATCGTGGAATAGTTAGTTTTCCCAAAAGCCTATATCACATACAGAGTATATTGTTCCTGCTACAAAAAAAAAGTGTTGAATGGAAAACGATTGTTTTCCTCTTTTTGCATAACAATGCTCTGAAGGCATGGCTTTGATGGGAGAATGGGAGTGAGCTGTGATGATTTCTTAGGGGGAGATGAGAACTTTAATGAAATTTTGTGAATGTGTGTGGTGCAAAAAGGATACAGTTAAATTGCAGTCCTCTCATTTTTTCCAGCTATAAAACCTCCCGTAGGAATGGTTTTATTCTTTGAAGAAAGTGAATAGAGGAACTTTCCTTGGTGGAAGTGGGTAAGGAGTAAAGTGAATGGAAGGTTTTTGGAAGGTGTGTTGAAAAACTTACAAGAAACAAATTTTACTTGACGAGAAATGCATGAGTGGAATGAAGGGATGCTTCCATTTATTTCTGAAAAGGTTTCAAACAAAATAAGATATATGGCTGGAGGCGAAGGGAAATAATGATAGTTGAAACAGGAGAATAACCTGTGGTTTGACTGCCGGGGTTAGTTGACTGACCTGAATTGACCTAGACTTTAAGGGCTTGACCCGCCTGGTTCATTATGAACTGTTAGCTCGTCATTCTCATTCCATTATTTGTAGTACTTTGCTCTCAGTTTAGAGATATTTTTTTAAGCAAAAAAGTTTTTCCTTTGATCCCTTTCGCTTTAATATAGCGTCATTTTAATCAACTGCATACTTTTTCTGCAAAAGAGGCTCGACCAAACTTTAATTTTCGTAATTGACTAGATAAAGTTCCCATGAACTTATTCATTATATACACCTGTGCTGAGCATGCTGCTTTAACTAATCAATCCTGCTAGCACGTGCAAGTCACACAAGCTAAATTATACGAAACATAAACAGCCAAATAATCGAAACCAAAACTTTCCATTTAACAAGGTTCTTGACGCCTCAATTTTTTATGCATAAACCGGTTGCGGGATTCGTCTTTGAAGTGAGCTAACTTGAGAAAAGTTTCATTAACCAGCTGTAAACAAAGTGACTTATTTCTGGAATCGTACACTCGTTAAACCTGAAATTTCCTCCAAGTATTTAAAGTGGCCAACTTACCTTACCTGTTGAGCCCCTTTTCAGAAGTTTCTCATTTAGCGATCAATTCCGATGCTTCCTTCTAAAAAAAAACAAACTTTTGTTAAATAATTTTCTCAGCTAAATCCCCTGTTGCAGTTCCTAAAAATTACCAGTGAGGGATGTACATTACTGTCACTTCATAATGGAAGCAACAAGTTCAACCGTTGAGTCATCAACAACCGAGTTGTACGGGGATGGGGATAACTTTACCATGGAGTATCCCACCTGCGCAGATGAAAATGTTATCTTCTGGAAGACTCCAGAAGATATGCTCAACCCCTCACAGATAAATCCAGCGTTTTATCCGATCGTGGTCACCCATGCGATCACCTTCGTTCTCGGAATAATCGGCAATATTGTTGCCGTCTCCGTCATGTTAGGGGATAAGAAGGGGCGAAGTGCTACAAACCTCTTTCTTCTCAGGTACATAAATATTTACAAGAAAAAAAAAACGCTGATAATTTTTTTGTCATTAAATCAAAATCGTACATTTTAATTTTCCTTTTTACAGCTTGGCAGTTGCAGATCTTCTCCTGTTGCTACTCTGCATACCTTTGGAAGTCCTCCTCTACTTTCTCCAGTTTGAGGATAACGGGGTAATATGTAAAGCAGCGAGATATACGGAGCTCCTCTCGGCCTCCGCATCTGTTCTCAATTTGTGTGCGGTCAGCTTGGAAAGGTAAATATGTAGCTTAGTTGGCGCGACGGATGACGTCCCATTTGGCTTACTGTAACCGTCGTGAGGCATTTCCGGCTGTTGAGCAAAAATTATGATAATGTCGGCACGGATGCTAGCTAGCAGGTGAAGTGAAGTGGACCAACGCCAAAGCTATAATTAATGCAGCTCCTTTTCCTAGGTTCATCGTGATCGTTTTCCCCATGAGGTCCCGGTCCGTGTGCACGATGAGCAATTGTCGGAAGGCGGTTTGTTGCGTTTGGGTGGTTGCAATGGTTCTCTCCCTACCTGTTATGCTAACTGACGTAAGGAACAATAAAAATAGCTTGTTCTGCTCGGAATAAATGCGAAACTTAAGATTAACACAATTTTAATGCCCTGTTTCAACGACTGTTAACTTCCCTTTCATATACTTCAATGAATACTTGGCTCTTTCTTTAAACCAGGAAGGGTATTCATTAACCTATACCAACAACATCACCTCCGTGAAAGTCTACTACTGCAAGGAAAAGGAGGAGAGTGACGGACTGTCCATTGCCATCTACAAGTTTGTGATCCTCTTCGCGGCCCCAGCCCTATTCATGATGATATGCTATTTTTACGTGATCCGGGAGCTGTGGAGGAGCACGAGAACCATCAACATGCTCACAAATTCAAAGAGGTAACTCTAAAAAAGGAAACTCATAGACCGGCGAAAATGAGCAATTCATTTTCGGGTAAATTAACAAGGCTAATTATAGCATCTATTAAAAATACAATTGTATTGGGGAATATAAGGAGTAGAATTTTGAGAGTTGCCGTCGGTTCAAGAGAAAAGTAATAAGACGATTGCCGAACCAAACCAGTTTTGAGTGCATTACACTATTTATAAGTATGGGAGTACTCCCATTCTACCAGATTAAAAATATCGAAAGTAAGGATAATGTGACGCTCGTAATTAGAAACTAGAAAAGGGAACTCATTTATGGAAGTCTTACTCATCTCGAGGAGTGCCCATTAATGTCGTTATTATTTTGTCGTTCATCGTTCCGACCAATGTTCTTCTTTGTCCTCCATCCATTGATGCACACAAACTGACTGAAAAGAGAAACCATTTCCTTATTCTTAAGAAAAAGTAATCAGCAAAAGTAGAAATAATAATAATATTGCGGGATCACCTACTTTTGTCTAGTAGAAACAAACCTTCTGAAGATGATTTTTGATGGTAGTCGTTTCCTCCATAGAAAAGGTCATATCGAGATCAATAAATGTAGTTAATGTTGAGGAAGAAATTGTACGTTACTTCACTTTATGAATGGTTACCCCACTACCTATGTATTCTACTCAAGAGCATTTTTTACAGGAATTCATGTTTTTTTGCAGAAAAATTGTCTTTGTCACCTTGAATTCCAAATTTTCTGATAAAAAATGGGCTTTCCTTAAAGAAAAATGGTTTTTCATTTGATGATAGACTTCTATTTACCTAAAGATGAAGAGGGCAAAATGATCGAAATTGGTAAAAAAAGCAGGAAATGGGAGAAGGCCTGAAATGGATTGAAGTTGGAGTTGAAGTGCTCTGCAAAAAACCACACACACATTACTCGGAATGGATCTATGAAAAGGGAAAGAGTTTCTGTCAGTAAAATTGTCAACGAAAAAAACGGAGCCCTCAAATTTCTATAATATGGCATGTTGAAGGAGAAAAAACTTTCCCGTAATATAATCAAAATCATAATAATACGAAGGGAGACCAAGTCAGTAATAATAATGGACTTACGTCATCCATGTATTTATTACTTTTGACATAATGGGCCTAGGTCGTTTGAACTAGTTATTACATATTTTCTTGAGGAAAGTATACATTTACAGTGGAGCGATAGTATTCTCAAGAAAGAATCAATCCCCTGCTTTGAGTTATATAGCATCCCATGAAATAGCTATCGCACGGGATGAGGATAGGGTATACACATTTTTATTAGGATTGGAGAAAGTAGTGAAAGTAGTAAAATTGAGTTTCTTTGCTCTGGGCCAACTAACTTTCAGCCACACCACAGTCTGTATCCCATCCACCACAAGTTGCCACTTTGGGGTAAAGCGAGACCAGACACTTGAGGGCTAAAAATTATTGGTCAGGGTCATTCTTTTGTGGTTAAATCGCTTGGTTTAAACAATATATATCACTTTCTTCTCTTTCGCGGCCCAGATATCATTATTAATCACAATCAAGGAGCAAGTCAAGCATCTATGAGAGCTCCCTGCACGTGACGCTTGACATGTTGCTCCTGTGTTGTGAGTGTTAATTGGCTCCATTATAGAGTCAACAACAAAAGGGGAGAAAGCGTCATCATGAGCGTAAGGAGAATTACAGAGTACGCCTCCTTTCATTACAAATAAGCGTATTAGTGCCGCTCATAATGAAATTAGTAGTTAGATGAGTGACTTCTCTGACAAGTTGAAGACCTCGGCTTTATAGTTCAGTCTGGGTGAAGACGACTTTATTCATTCATGGGTGAGCTCACTATAATAAATCAGAGGTATCAATGGAACTCCATTACTGCAAAAATTGGAGGCCAATACCTAGACATAAATAATTTATTTCTTACTTTTGCTGTTACCCAAGGTGGTTCCCCTTATTTCCATTTTGATATAAATTGGAAAGTGACGCAGTTTGTTATAGTAACGCTGATGTAGTTACTTAGGTGGCTTTAAGAAAAGACATTTCTGTCCTCAGATCCCTCCTCACTCAAACTCATGTAGCCTTCGTTTGATTGCATACTATCTTTAGATACTGTTATTTGCTATTTGATTAAGATATGAGCAGAGGGAGAAGGAGCGAGTTTTCGATTTATCGTAAGTAAAATGGAATAAATTGATTTGCGAACTCTTCACTTTCAATCTCACGTGTAACATATTTTAGGGAAATGCAGTAAGAAAGAGATGTTTCCAGACCACTTCTTCCAGTAATAGAGCTGGAAAGTTTTTTAGCCCTTGCTGGAAGGCAGTTGCGCTTCTTACTCGTAAACTAAGGAATATTCTCATGTTTCATCTTTCCCCGTTTATTTATATCTATCTATTTATATACCTCTGTCTAACATGAATAACATGATACAAATTCGACTAGTTCATGTGTGTGGAAGAGCTTCACCAAAAATAAAAGAATTGGGAAAGGATTTATTCATGTGTCTATTTTACCAAAAAATGTAGTTCTGCAGTGAATAACAAGTCGGCTGAGCGAACGGGGATGAACAACTGTGAAGTCTCTGGAACATCACACAAGCGGAATGTGATGATGCTGGGAAAAGGAAAGAAATCCATGGAAAGCGAGGAAAAGCGGCCGTCATCAACACCAGCACAATCGCAAACTCAGCTCCAGCTACAAACGAATTTGATTCAGGCGTTGCACAACGACAGATCCCCATCAATCTGCTCACTCAGATCAAACGGCGACTGCGTTTTTATCCCGGAGGAGTCTCACGTGAGAAATGAGGAGGGTAACGAGGACCTTCGTAATTCGGTTGAACAGGAGCTGAATGTGAAATACCTACAGAACCACAACAACACCAGGAATGGGAAATTACTGAAGCAGACGCCAACACCAAGTCCGGCCATGCGGCAGAACAAGGCTGAGGACCAGAAGAAGACGCGGAAGCAAGTGATCAAAATGTTGATCTTGATAGTCCTCCTTTTTCTCGTTTGCTGGGGACCCAAACTCATTTTCAATATTACCATCAAGCTGGGATCCATATTTGGGCTGGAAATTTTCCTGCCTGAGCTGTACAACTGCCGAGTGTTCGTTTCTTTGATTCCCTTTGTCCACTCATTGATTAACCCAATTGTTTATTCATTCATGTCGAGCACGTTTCGAAAAAAGATGAGGCGCCAGCTAGGCTTGTGCTGCGTGGCTTGTGGGTGCGGATCCAAATGCATCCAAGGTAATGATGGGGTCAGGCCTGGTTTTGCATCTGAGAGTGCTTTGCCCTTGAGATCTGCTGCGAGGACGAGAACAACAGCCATTGCCATCGAGACTCCAAGTAAAAGCAATTTTCTGAAACCAGAAAACCCAGAACTGGGCCATACTCAGATCGAGGAGATTTCCGCAATTTAAACGGGAAGTTGGCAATCTTACTTAAATTGTCAAAATTTTTACTAAAGGTATGCTATTTTTTTATTGCATGATTACTCTTTGTGTGGTCCTTTGTCAGTAATTGATATTTTGTGTGATTGCAGGACGCTGAATCCGAACTGCAAGTATGGCCAAAAGTATTTGCAAAATATTATGGTACATAATTTATTATTTATTTCCACATTATAAGTAAATACATACATATTTGAAATGCTTAGAAACGTTTAATGCATAATTATAAATGGGCTAGTTCCTTACTTTAGCGTATTTTAAACTATGTGTGTATACTTGTTAAAACCTAAAAGCTATTTAACGATACAACATGCAACAATTATGCTAAATTAGGGGAAAAAACTGTATTGCAATCAAATGATAAGTATAATTTCCAAGGTGCGACTCTCGGATCTTGATAAAAATATGTAATCTAGGTTATTTTTGCATAATTTAGCACAACTGCTTCACCGAATGGTTAGCTCGAATCCCACAAATAGATGTAGGTGGCAGGTGGTTTGCAGGGTAAAAAGTGAAAGTTCTGCTATTTTGCAAATGTAATGTCATATACTTAATTGAGGGCATCGATTCCAGTTTATTACTAAAATTACTGTTCAATATCAAAACCTGATTTTACGGCAACTGGACATTGATCCTAGATTTAAAATCTACGTACTCAATTCAGCGCTAAACTATACTTTTTATTTGCAAAATTGTCGTACTTTTTTACAATAACCCACCATTCTAACATTCTAAGGATTGGATTGAGCTTCTTATTCACTCGAGCGCTTAGTCATATCTGGTTAAATCAGGCAGGAACACTAGAATAGGAATTTTCATCAAGATCCGATCGCAACGTGGCTCCGGGGATATGATGTCTGTACGCATATGATTAATAGAGATATGCTGCAAAAAAATTGTAACGTACATAATATTAATAACGGATAACAATGAGTTATTAGTAATAACTTATTACTATCACCGCTGGATAAATTTTACCAAATAAAACCAAAAGCATTGTTAAGTTTTCAGTTGATCAATCAAATGTACCTGTAGTCGATGCTGATGATGATGATTTATAGATATCTTGTCATGTATTGCCTTATATTTTTTACAATTAATTTTGTTTTGCTCCATTCATTTCCAAACCAAATTCAAATTGTTAGCTTGAGTTAATGAGGAATTTGAGGAAACAAATGTTAATGGAGTTTTGATACAATTTATGACAGGCGGTGTGCTATGTATATAAAAAGAGTAACTTGAACGTAAAAGCATATATATCAGATTGTAAATAATATTACACCATTTCCCTGTACAAAGATAAGTCCTTGATGTTAGCTAATTGTGATATATGTGTGCTTGGATCCTTTCTGAAATAAAGTAAATTTTAAAATGGATTAGCTTCCTAGCTCAAACGCAACAAAAATACATGCATATACATAAGTAGTGTTAAACACGTTCCTTTCATAGCAAAACTACCATTTTCTTCTAATCTTCCAAGCCACATACTCATACAAAAATACCTAATGCAATTCATACATTTTTTGTAACTCTTCTGGGAAGATTCAAATTAGTGTGCAATTAAGCCGACTTTCCCGTTCCTCGCAAGAAGAAACGAACTGGGAAGAAGAGAGGAATAGACTAAATCCCTAGCCGGGATTTAACGGGCAAGCAGCATAGGACCGTATGCAAGCGTTGTGGAAGGGATTTCTTCCTTCACAAAAAAAAAATTAATTTCAATATGACGTATCATCATATCATGCATAAGTACACAAGCTTAAAAGTTCTGCTTGTGCCTGTCCCACCGAGAGCCCTTAAGCTTCTGTGTAAAAGTCATTCAAGTAGCGCGAAATATACGGGAGCAAGATGATTTGCGATTTTCTTCCCCTTTTTTCCTGACAACTCATCGGGAACCGTTGTATGTTTCCGGGCTTTTCTCCCTCTAAAAAAAATAATTAAATTTTATCCAAGGAAGCCCGGAGATGCTGAGGTTGACGATGTGATTATGAATGAGTCTTCGGGAACCACTATTTATGATGCTGCTGATATTTTGTTGTCTACGACTACGACCAATGAAAAGTTATGTAATATGTTGAGGAATGACAAGCATCTCCTTGCAATTTAGATAGAAAAGTAACAATGAAAGTTGGAAAGCAACCCAGGGAAATGTTGCATTAGCTCACTTTCTTTGAAAAATAAACGGAACTAAGAGCAGACGTGATTAGAAAATAAATACACAAGAAGTCGCCGAACTGCTTTTCTCTAAATATGTCCTCTGGGATGTTGGAGGAGACATGGAATGAAAGATGATGGTGAATGAGAAGATCCTCTCACAAAAATTAAGTCTTATTACGGCTGGTTTCTTTCTGTGTGAGACGGAAAATATAAAAGCAATAAAGTGGAGATGCATTCGCGTGCTATTCCGATTCGGCAACTTGTCGTTTGGCAAAGGTTTGACATGAATTAGAATAGATTCTCTAGATTCATAAGGCTTATTCGGAATGCATGATTAGGTAAATGGCAAGATGAAGGAAGATAATAAGATACGGGAAATTAACTGATATATCTAACTTTGTTTTCAACTTGAGCAATAGTAGCATTGTAACTGTAAGTTCTCGTTTACTCATTTCCGCCCACTTGAAAAAGTTCTACTCATGACCCTCGGCAATGATAAACTGTTTGTTCAAACCCCTTTATTAACTTGCGACCGTTCACCTAGGTGAAACGCAAGTTACTAAGATCGTCTGGGCAGTCTGTCTGTACGTTCTATGGACGTGATAGCGTCTACAGTTTTGAGATTTTGTTTTGCATTTAATCTCTGCCAATATCATTTTTTTCTAATTGAAGGATCAGCAGTTTGGGTTCATGACAACATCAGAAAAAGTTAATAAAGTTTTCATAATTGTATCATGCAACTTTTAGGATAAAATATTGATTTCTAATATTTAAAAGAACGATACAGGATTTTTGTTACCAATGTTGAACCGAACCAACTTTGGTTATGTAGCAAACAGCAATGATGATTAGTTCGCAGTAAATCCGCAATATGAAAACAACTAGAAATTGTTGTAATTGGATTTTATATCAAAAACGCATATTAATATAACACGGTTATATGGTTTATGGATATTTAATATTTAGGTATTTTTTTTTAAATCTCATAAATTAAAATTAGCATCAAATAGCAGATTTACGGATATATCTAAGACTGAACAACTTTTGTCAATTTTATTCATTACTGTAATTAACAATTAATTATCACGAATGTTCTACTATATAGATCTTGAATATATTAATAAACATATCAATGATTAATGAATTAGACGAGAGTTTTTAATTACGATAACACAACTACTAATAGACTCTGCTGAAGAATAAGAATAATAGCCGGCAAAATTAATATAATGTATACAATTAATTCAACATGTAAATGCATTGTCTATATTAAAAATATTGCTTTTCATGAATTCTTTCTTTTGTTTTTTTGATCCTCAATCTTCTCTTCCCATTCTTGATTCAATTGCCGTCGAGCATCTTTCCACTCCGCATCTTTTTGCAAGAGTCGTTTCAGGACTATTGGCACCGATATAGATGGACGTTTCTTCAGTCCTTCGATTACATCCGTTCCCATACTACCGTGCCCGTAAATTCTTCGTATAGCGCGAAGGTGGATGGTTGAAGACGTGCCGCCCAAACAATCATCCAATTCGAAATCTTGAAGCTCTTCGAAAGTCATTCTAGCCATCGTTTTCATTACCAGCTCTAAACGTACTATAGTGTACGCATTTGCCTCAATTACCGCGTCCAACTACAAACAAACAAACAAAGGAAATTAATGAAAGCATGATCCATAAAAAATTGGTAGCCTTATTCATAATCGTTACTATATTATAAACTTCATTTACCTCATATCTCTGATCTTCGCAACGGTTAATGACGTCTTGAAGCGGATCACGATTCTTCTTCCTAGATGCTACTATTGTAGAGCCTTCAGACAAAGCTGGACAGGATAAGTACTCGTCATTCAG
>JAQGAH010000603.1:0-30770 GCA_034696885.1 Lepidocyrtus paradoxus | reverse complement strand
TGCTCACCTCACGTGTACTCCCTAATATTCCTTTCTTAAAACAAACTAACCGTGAGTAAAAACCAACTTTAACTAAGAACATTAATCCTTTATCCTCCTCCTGGCTATCGGGACATTCCTCAGGAATGCGAAATGTCCTCAGGAAAACAAACGGGGAAAGGCATGTCACACGATAAGGGGGAAAAGCGCAATGACAAAACCCGAATTTTTTCCCCATTTGTCACAGTCCCTTTCCCCTCCATTGCAGAAGCCTGACATACAGCCTTTATATACATGACAAAGAAACTGTGAAGAAGAGTTATCATGATGAGGATGACAATGGCTTTATCATATTTTATGTTTGTTCTCCTCCAATTCTACCATTGTTACGGCTACGTAGTCATATCATCATCACCCTCACTGGTGCGTTTTCCCTCCTCAAGAATACAATCACTATTGTCCACTCCCATTAAAAAAATACATGCATTAACATGAAGGAGGGGGAAAGCGGTTATTAATCATAATGAAAAATCAATAGTTATAGTTGCCAACACCGAGAAAAAGGACCTTGTGCGGAGTCACATACATTACATGGAGGTATTTATGTGCCGCTCTTGTAAGGAAATAGTCTAAGTCATGTCATACACCCGAAACAGACAAGTCACGGCCAAATAATAAGGTCTGCTTAATCCTGTTCCACTGCATTTCCCTCACTTTCCCCCTTAGTCTCGGATTTGCTGAGAGAGCTGAGGAGGAAAAGGTGCCCATTCCTGGAGGAAAAGTTTTCCTCATTCCTCTCCCTGTTTTTTTTCAGCTCGCCATAACAAGGGGGAAAACAACAACAAGAGTAACAACACGCGATATCTTCATAAACCTTTTTTTTTCACAATCATTTTTTATACTCCTCTCCTCTCCGACTTCTCTGGAGAAATGACATGCACGCGCATATAGAGCCATGGCTGTGAAAGGAATTGCCACCTGACATTTAAAAGGTGAGAGTTTAAAAACTACAAGGCATGAAAAAAGGAAAGCGGAAGTTGACTAAAAAAAATCCCTTGTTGACCAGCTCACTACCCAAATGGACGATTATGGGAGGAATGAGACCAAAAATAATACAGGCTGATAAACTGATGCAGAGATTCCAGCACGTTTGTTCAAAAAAGTGTTTTATTGCGTTCCCATACCTTGGCATGAGCTGGTTTTAGGAGTGACCTTGATATTAAACGGTATAATCGTATAATTGGTTTGTAATGGAGGGGGGAAATACATGCTAAGATTTTATATTAGGAGGGTGGGACTATGGCAGCTTTTAACCAAAAAAGATTTCAACTTTGGACACTTTTAGATGCAAGTCTGCCACGTGAATAATAAACGACTTTTGTTAATTTTAGGACAAAAATGTCAGATTGCCCCTGAGGCTGTTTTATTCCTGTGGAAAATAGTGCAGTAGAGAAATATTGATCTTTTTTTCACTGTATTTACGACAATAATAACCTTTTGAATAAATTATTTGATAAAAAACGGGATTAAAAAAAATCACAGTTTATTTCCCCTCCATAACTGTGATTCCTCAGCGCTTTCACTTCAGTTGACTAACTTGCTCCAATGCTTCATTCCATCCATTCCGGCCTCCATTCATCTTCCCCGTTTTTCGTGGGCCAATGCCCATCAACATTCCTGATATGCATCCAGAATGTGATTTGGGTGGTTTGAGTATTCCGGAATAGAACTAAATGGAAAGGGGAAGATGCTTTGGAGAACATGGCATTTTTCCTATATATTTTTTTGTCTTAATCGTTTTCCACCACGATCCTGATGATCATGATGACCATCCTCATCAACAGCATTTTCACACGTAGTGCTTGATAAACGAAAAACGCTTTTTTGCTTTTAGTCCCCTATACCCCCCGAGTAAAAAGTGTGCTGGCTGTAGACAGCAATATAATAACTTCTCAGAATAAAAAAAAAACAAGAATAATTTATGAATTTTATTGGAACTCGCGTAGACTCAGTTTAGCACTTGAGCAACAACAACATCAACATCACCATCCCCATAAATATAATTGTAATGTAGTATTTTTCAGTTTAATTAAAGCAATAAAATTCTAGTAAGGTACGATCGCAAAAAGGAAGTCAGCCACTTACTAAATACCAAAAAGTAGTTCTGAAGAAGTGTTCTGAGCTTGCAAATTTTGAGGAATTTTTCTGCTCTGCTCTGCTCTTTATGATATGGCTTGAGCACAAAAGTTGCATTTAGTCTTGCAATAGTCTTTTCTCGAATGGGGATAGAGAAAGAAGTCCTGGAAAAATAAACCATTATAATGCTATTGACTCCCTGACAATGGAACAACAGATTAATAACACCGCCACCTACACACACGTAGCCCCCTTCTCCTGTCCATTTTTATAGATTATTATTATATTTTTTTTTGGTAAAAGCGGGCATGATTATAGACGGGCTCATGGCTTCTAATTCTCACTCTTCGTGAATATCAGGATCACGGCTTTTCATGAGTCATCTCGTTCCTCAGAAAGGAAGTAAGTGTGTGTGCATGGCTAAAAAAATATATGGAGTAGGCTGAAAAATTTCAGGGGAACCAGCTATCGTACACACAATTCATATTACAATGTCATGCCCCTAACATTTTATGACATTCCCATTATACTCCCTCCCCACCATTATGCTTCCCCTTTTTAATCTCGATTTTCATATTCATATCCAGAGGTTTCCTCATAACGCGGCTGAAGTCACATCAGTCATCACGCTCCCGCTCTGCCGTATATTGAACACTATTCAGTTGGTGAAAGCAGAGCGGAAGAGGGACACAAAGAAGGTGTGGATTTATCTGGAAAGTATGATTATGGTGATGAGAGAGCCTTTCAAAAATTCTGTGAACTGTCCTTCTTCACGTTTTCCGACTAAAAAAAAACTGCCAAAGTACAGCAGTTTTATGTATAGGATACTATAAGCCTGACTTATTGTTACAATGTCGAGCTAGGTGCAATTAATCATTCATTATGCATTTGTTCTAGTTTAGAGGATGAAAGTTTTGGGAAGGCCGGGGAATATGGGTATTGGTATTGGTGGGTTCTGTACATCCCATAATCTGGAAGCCACTTCATATAACTACTAACTAATAGTTAGTAGTATGGCTTCTAGTAAGTTATGTATAGCATGTTGTTCCTTGGACTATATTATCTGCTTTGTTAAGAAAATGAAAAATGCTTCATACGATGAAAAGTGCCCTTTTACTCTCCACTCCGTCATAAAACTGTGTTTTTTTATTACCGGGATCGTTTCATGCAATCAAGCTTTGATCCTCGTGTTTACATGCGTCATCGGCATCATCAAACCTCAGCGTAAAAGTTAAAGTGCGCTAAGTATATGGCTGTAGATACGTGAGTTAATATAACAATGTGCATGTGCACTGGTACACTGGCTGGAGGAGGAGTGATGAAGCGTGAAAGGTCATTTATATGAAGATTTGAATATTTTTTTCTTTTTGCATACGGCCATTGCATTCCCCTTTTCAAAACTATGGGGTATTTTTTTTTAATTTTGAAGAGCAAATGAAATTCCCTTCGATAGCTTTCCATTTGTCGGACAATCCGAAAAACTGGCAAGCAGATTGGGAAGATCCCACAATTTACAAATCAATCTATTTTAGTTTAGCTGCATATTATCTATACAGATGATATAATTTCATAAAGGTATTTCAATTAATTATCTTTACCGTAACTGCATAGCGCACAGGTCTATAACTCCATCCTACCATTGTAGCTATGCATCAAGTTGGCTTCTCCTGCAGTGGATCAACCTCTGCATTTCATCACTCCGCAGGATAAAAGCTGTTTATCTATTTATTTATTATGATCAGTTGCAATTACAATGTATGAATATACCCTGCAACAGATATTTGGAAAAATAAATAAACTCGCTCCTTTTGTTGGATAAGAAGGAATCTCGTAAAACCCACATTTGGAGATTATCTAGATTGCACTAATTATGATGCACTCTGTTTTATGGAATTACAAAAGGACGATATATCTGTCATCCGTACAGAGCCTCCTTTTTACCCCATGTCTATGTCCATATTGTCTTCTGCAACGCGGACAGACACACAGACGGATTAAATATTCTCCTAACAATTTTATTGACAACGGGGCAACAACTTAATAAAAGTAGATCATGGAGGAACATCTGTCCAATCAACATAATTACCATCATTAGCATCAGGCAGAGTGTTTTGCGCTTTTATCTCCCCCCTCCTCTCCCCCACTGCACATTTTGATATACAAACTTAATATGATTATCATCATCATCCATAATAACACGGAATAAAACCATCCAATCTTTCAATCAAACAAATAATGTAAAAGTTAAACAAAAAAAAAATGTTTCATAAGACGAGATACTCGATTCTCAAGCCAAAATAAAAGGCGATGGGGCATCGTATAAATAATAACTTTCCTTAAAATCTAAACAAGATATAAAAACGAAATCGGGGGAGGGCACATTACATGATATGCAGGCTGAAAACCTTTTCATCAAAAGCAAACAAATACAAACACACATAGCCATATAGATTGCCATTACAGAAGCTAGATCTTTTGGAGGAAACCAGCTTTAGAAATTGACTACCTACTTTAGTGATTTTTCAATTGAGCCATAAATATATTGCCATGATATTACGTTCCAACTTCCAAGCTCATTGTGCTGTTGCACGCTCTAGACGAAGAGCAGAGGATAGCTAGTTGTGCACCTATGTAGGAAAAAATCATGAAGATTGAGCGTTGCTTTGAGAGAAAATCTTTGTTAATTACCTTGGCCGATGAAAAATTGAAAGCCGATTCCAATGAGGAGCACCCCCTTCCACATGGTCAGCAGAGCACCTTCACTAATCATCACTCATCACTATTCCACATCACCATTAAAAATAAGCTTGAGGTTGACACAGCTTGTTTCCTCTTTAATTCCCCCAATATACGTTTTTCTTAAATATGAAGTCTGGAAATGACTATGAATTTGTGACTGGAAAAGGAATGATCTTGAAATTTGACAACTGTAACGATCTGTTTCACTTTGTTCACAATTACAATAATCTATGGAGCTCCCACATTCAGGCATGCATATTATTTATTTGCTTCGTGGAGGAGTATGCTGCTGGTGGCAGAGCGAAAGGAACACGTTCCGCTAACTTTTCTACGGTAGCCATCACCATCGGTAGCGTAACCGCACTATACCAGTCAAACAGAGAATTCAGACTGAGCCCGAGCTCCTTGATAATCAGCCTCTTTAACAGACCCTCAGAAGAAAGCACGCAACTGAACTGACACGGAGTACGAGCTTCATACTTCATACTTCATATATATGATCAATGATCAGCATCGCTTCAATCTACTTATTTCACCTGCACCTGGTCTTGGTTTGGTTTGGTCTGGTGGCGGAGGAGAAACAGGAAAGGCTTGGGATATGAGAGTGGAGTGGAATGGTGTGGGATGGGAGCTTGAACACTTGCCTTGTAGCAGGCTCCCAGTTTGCTCTTCCTCTGTAATGATGACTGTGTTCGATACTCATCACCATCTTCATCTTCATTTGTTCCAGCATCATCATCTCTCACCATCAGCCTTGTTGGTAAGTTACTCAAGTTGTGGTTCAGGGAGCCATAGCTCGAGAAACAAACGAAACCAAGCAGTGCTCTTCCTCGTGTAATTACAATAGTTAACGTGAAACAGAGATGAGCTATAGATAGTCCGAGAGAGCTCTATCAAAACCAGTGGACCAAAACCATGAAGCTTTATGTTTTGCAGTTTTATATATTTGTAAGGAGAGGCGGAAAGGTGGTTATGGTTGCGGTTGACCAGTAAAGGGGTCACACAATACAATATAATAACATTAAATGTTTTCCCATATTTCTGCAAGGAGCGAAGGTAAAGGAACTCATATTATGTCTGTTACACACTCTCATCATACAAGATAAGGGAAGAGAGAAAAAAAACATTGTTCAGTTACTCATCTCATTTCTCCCACATCATTTTTTTTTCGGTTTTTATAACAGCCCTATCTTCCTTTCGTACTAATTGCCTAGTGTGCAAATGATTAGGAAGTCAATAGTATTTATTGGCTCTTTAAAAACTCACTCTCAGCATGATAGGTACCTACATAGTTCTAGAGAGTGAAAATATTTTCGCTCCATTTAATTATCTATGAGCCCTGAACACATCAGCCATCACGGGAAGGAACAACAGGAGACTGAAATCCTCCTGAAAACTGGACAGGGGTGAGGACACTGGGAAATGGACAAAAGCAATCAAGAGAACTTTTTTTTATTGCAGATGTGCAGTTCCCCCGCTTTGTTTTCCCTGCCGCGGAGACAAAGCGCAGATGCATGATATTTGTCTAAAAATGGCGATTGTCTCCCTGAAGGTGACATTTAACTTTATTTTCACTGCTTTCATCCTCAATGCCCATTATCATCACTGGATGTGTGGAAGCTAGGAGCGTGTCGTCATAAATATGCTTTCACCGAGATGACTGTGCTTATCTTTTTTTATCCTCTCTGCTATATGCAAGATCCACTTGGGCTTGATGAGCATATGGCTATAGGTATTGGATGTAAAATGCCAGCATAAAAAATAATATGTAAGTAGCTAAGTGTCATCTCGGGTAACAGATTCTCACAAAAGGAAGGTGATACAAACTGGTCACGACGTTCGAGTGATGTCGATATCACAGGGAGAAAAGAAAGTGGGCTGATCATCCATGTCATCTTTTTCACCTTAACTCCCCCACTGAAAAAAAAAGTATTAAATCTGGAGACATTCCGCTTCCTCAAAATACGCGACAGCGACACCACTCTCCCCAATTTAGCCAGTTTTGCTCCTCTGCTCTGGATCACTCGTGTAGAATTGGATGTCCTCTTGTCACACCAACAGATGTGATTTATAACTTATATATGGCTTGTATCATTATATATCGGGGAGCCTGATATCCAGCAGAGATAATAATAATAAATAGAGATGAAACCGGGCCAGAGGAAAAGTCTTATGTCAGGGCTGGGATGATGTCCTTCCTTCCATTCAAGTTTTCTTTCTTTTTTATAGAGAATCCACCTTTTCACCAGCTTGCCCCTTTGATGTCTTGTTTTATTTAATCTGATCCTTTTCAAGGAGGATGTAACAGGAGTTGAGTGCATGAATTTTATTCAGTCCTCAATTCCACTTTATATTCAGCAATCCTCCAAGAGCTAAATTTTTTTAGCAGTCTGCCACCGCCAATATACTGCATATCCACCCACACAACCGCTGTTTTTCCTTCCCCTCCCTGAGAGATGAAGGAATAAAAGGGCTTAGTTGAAAGTCTGGGACATATGTCATGTGAAATATTCCTTTTTCAATTTTCAAATATTTATTAGCCATCTAGCCAAGTGAAAGAAGGGTTTTCACTTTTTTTTTCCTTTTTCATTTCACTCCGCTCATGTTCTCCTCCCCCTCTAAGATGCGACCTCAATGTTGAAGAAGCTAAATTATGAACAGGCTGGTTATCATTATTTAATGGGGGTTCTATTAGCAAACGTCAAATATACTAAGTAGCCCACTCATTCCTTCCTACTTCCTACGGACCAATTTCACTGACAATGAAGAACAAAACTAATAGTCCTCTTATGAATACGGTTGATTTGCATTCAAACGAGCGTATCCAGAATTGTGTAATTCCTGAATGGGGAATCATTCTCATCGGCTGTTATTCAATCAGTGTCTCAAACTTCCAGACAGAACGGAGCAAGCCCATACCTCTGCATCATGTAACTCCTCCAAGCTCGACGCAAACTAAACGTCAGGAATTTGGACTGGTATATTGTAAACAGCTAGTTTTGTGGGAAATTAGGTAAATGGCAGATGTCATTGAAATATATAGAGTTCCGCGTAAAACAATCCATTCGTTCAGGCTCTAGCTTGAAATTACATGGTTATTCTAGGGGAGCGCAAAGGTGCCAATCTTCATTACTTGGGAAACTTTTCTCGTGCTGTTTCATCCGACGGATTTGTCAGCCTCCCCGGTTTTTTCGCATTTTCTATCAATCTCCATTTCCCCTCTCCTTCCTCTCCGACATTCATATTTTAACTCTTATAGTTACTGCTGGATTATAACCTTGAGGTTTTGCAATGGTGCAAAAAAAATTATCAGAATAGAATCCCATTTTTCCCCTTCCATCCATCCATCCCATTTGATCAACGAAATTGTGAACAAAGCATGTTGGCAGTCTGTTTTTCTGTGGCTTAATATAGACTACTCTGCACTTGCATATAGGTAGTGCATATACGTGACTCAAAAAGTGGGAGAAATGAAACAATAAGAGCTCGTCTTGGCTGCTGATTAAGGAGAGAAATAGGATATTGTTATGTTACTCCCAGAGTCCCAGTCAGTTTAAATCAATTCATGTATTATTAGCCACCAATCATTCTCATTATGGTTGAAGGTTAGTCTTTGAGTTGGCCATTCAGGAAATTTCAATGAGAGTAACCTGAGAATCCGATCCTTCTGTTTCTATGCCATCGTTGATCATTAGGGTCCGGATAAAAACGCTTTTTTAATCACAGTTCTTCCAACATTTAAAAGTGAATGATTTGTATTCTTTCATGATACAAATAGGTTAGGTATAATGCATTATATAGTAGTCTGAACTTTATGCTGACAACTGACAGCTAAAATTCAATTTCCAGTGAGACAATAATTTGAGATGGGATAACATTTTGTCATATTTTGGCTTTTTTATGGTAATATTTTTCCCAGCTTTATTGAGCATTCATTTTCCCACAGGACAAGAGGAAGTGATTAATGTTTTGAGACAGCTCATTTACATTTTTTTTATCCATGACGTTGTTGATCGGAAATGGAAAATAAGTGTGATTGTAGTTGATTCATAAAAAGATCTATGAAGTTGATCCAGGGCTTTATTATCATCCTCCAGCTTTTCATGAAACCACAGGGGCGTTATTTAAGTGCACCTATAATTTACAATTCCTTCCAGACATACATAATCCAATCACTACATAATCGCATTATGCTGTTTTCTTCTACAGAGGCGGAAATACTGTCTCGTTGAGCGCTCAGAATTAAGATTAACCGTTATTGCCACGGATGGATTCAGAATTTTCTCAATTAAAGATAATACTGGAGCAGGCCAACGATTCGCGGAAGTTGGATAAGCTCCATTCAAATCTGGATTGACAATAACATCATTCATAAAAAAATACTCCTTTCATCTTTTTTTCTGAAAGGGGAAATGAGATTGGACAAGTCTTTTAAGAACTATACTTATTAACCAATCTACCTCAGTTTTCCAAAAAATCAAAAACAACTTTACAATCAACTCCCCTGGTTTAAGTTCCTTTCAACAATGCTTCCAATATGGACCGCCGATACCCCCATGATAAATTGGAGGATGCAGCATATCTGAATGTATGCTCGTGGTACTGATATGATGACAGTTATCAGCCCTGTCCATCGTTTGCCTGAATGCTAGCAATGCTAACCGGTATCATACCACTTTCCATAATGCATATTAATGACTTCGCCAGAACTTTGACTTCCATTTTCCCCCATTCTGAATAATATCCTCATATGTGTGAGCTTAAAATCGGTCTAAAACTTGGGATGAATGAAATACGCAATAAAATTACAGACTACGGTTCGTTTAAAAGAGGGACGCGTGCTTGCAATGAAATTCATAGATATTAGCACACCAGTAGCGAAACCAAAACTGAAAATAAATAGACCTACTAGACATGATGCTATGCTAATGCATGCAGAATGCGTGTCCAACAGAGTCTGTCATTAAAATATTTTACCAAAATTATAACCCAACTACGGGAGGGAAACGGGTAGGAAAGCTCCACAGGGGAAACTATAGCTGAAAAAAGGAACTTCTTCTCATTTAGACCAGATAGATAGGGAGACTAGTCTTTAAAATGGAAGATTAGCATCTTGATGTGATAGGATTGGAATTGTATCGTAATTTCGCATCAAGATAACAACAGTAACGCAAAGCCTTCCTCTACGCTGAGGAGTGAGAAACCAAAGAAAATATAGTGCTGGGTGGGTGGATGTGGATATATATGTCGAGTGAAATAAAAAACTAGTATAAGTTCATGAACCGTGGAAGGCTTCACTATTTTTAACAGTCAAGTAGAAAATGATGAATGGAGGGAAGGAAGCTACACAGTACTGAGAGCTGAGATGGGGAGATGAGAGAACAACCCAAGGAGAGAACACTTTAGCCACAAAGATACAATATACTAGATCATATCATATCATTTTCACATCATCCCACTTCTAGCCATGATCATCATATTATGATGATAAGTGTGAGGAAGAAAGACGCGAGCGAGCAGGCTCTAAGAAATGAAAAGAGATGAGAGAGAAAAAAAATCCGCGCAACTTTTTCTTTTTGCATGGACTTGCCAATGCTTCCTCTCCTAGCCCCTCGGTTTCGCAATAAGCAAAAAAACAAAACGTGGTCCGAGTGTGCTTCTTTGAAAACCAGACAAATAGACAATGACAATAAAAAAATAAGATTTCACCTTGCATCCATATGAAACGATAGGATGAACAATAGAGACTTTGGGTAATCACAACCATATCATTACAATAAGGACGGGCTTCCCATCTCTAACAATAACAATCAATAAGGTGAGCTCCTACCCATGTGTAAATAACTTCTGGCTCTGGTCCTGACTAAAATACTTTCCGGTGCAATAAAGCATTTCCCCACAAAAGCAAACGTGTAGAAAAGCCAGTCCGGTCTTGCAGCCCTGGCGGAAGTGGCAAGTGAAGGGAAAAAAATACGAAACTGGTCAGATAAACATTTCCAAAGAAATAATCAGGCTTTGTTTTCTATCATCGTCATCGTCCACCACTCTCCGGGAGTGAGCACATGCATGCACCTGTCAGAGCTACACCATGCTTGCACTCACTTTTTCCCACTTTGTCCATCCATTGTTTCCTCTCCTCTGGATAACGCGTAGGTTTTCGCAGCTGAACTTACAGGGGAAATGAGATGAAATGCTGCTGATGAAATGGAATGAGATAAAAACTGAAGAAAAAAGCAGAGTGAGAAATGGCTCGAGCCAAAAGTTGGAACCAGTGTGTTTGCGGCATTTTGCAGATTAAATTGAATGAAAGGGAGTTGCTGTCTTCCCTTCCTTTTACGTGTTGAAAAAAAGGTGCGTTTTAATTGTATGAGCTCCGAAGCAAGCAGACATACGACCACTTGCCACACAGAGGGAAACGAAGAGCTAAAGATGATAAAGATAGCAGTCCTAATTACTACCGAAATTTGTTGTAGTTTTGCATGGTTTTGAAGCGAAAAAAGTTAGCGAAGCTAATATGTTGTTCTGCTATCTCCATACTTATGACATGATACAAGCAAAATGAGCGTAACTGCTGGATGGAGAACGGAGATTGGGGAGTTAAGGTGTGGTTTTCCTCCTTTGAAAATCTCTTGCTGAAGCTCCCGTCTCCTTCAGACTCGGGAGGAGCCATATAGCAACTCAATGGAAGAAGGAATGATGAGCTACATAGCTTGAATGAAATGTGGAATAATAAAATTTAAAAAATTAGATCTTTTCGATAATTATGATGATCTTATGCAGAAATGCATGTAATTCTTGTAATAATCTCTAGTTAATGGGTTATACAAAGGATTAAACAAGGCTTTTTCGCATAGCTCAAATTTTGAAGAAAAAAGGATTCTTAATGAAAATGACTGACGCTCTCAAGTTGTTCTCCTTCCCGTCCCTGTCTCTCACGCGAATTTATTTTTTTAGGGGGCGAGCGAAGCAATAAAGGCAATTATTATAAAGTTTTTGAAGGGAGCATATAAAAGCGATCCATTTCTGTTGGCTGAGCCGCATAAGTGATATAATATGAGCTGCAGTTTGCTGTGGTTGTGCTGGTGGTGGGGAGATTAGATCTATATTTTACAAAAGTTGGTCTCTCTCCTCTGGTCACTATATATAAATCTTTTGGTGAGGTTTGTTGACTCACGTTCCTTCAAGTTTTCGGATACCCCTCCTGAATTTCTGATGAGATGTGAGATATGAAGTTAAATTACAGCAGTGGATAATAAAATAATGTGCAATTAATGTTGACCCTTGAAAGATGACCTATGTGAGTGGGATAAGGTGGGGGTGGACGAGAGGGGTACAGCTGCCTAACAACATATCATTATTATACGGTTCCCGTGATCACTGAAAATGAGTGAAGGGATTTTTGCCAATTTTCGCACCACATTTGTTTATATTTTTCTCCGTACTGATATGATATGATGATGGAATACGTATGAGCTGTATGAAAGATTATTAATAATACTCCTCTTTGTGGTCATGATCAGTTCGCTTGTCTATTTTTTTCTCCTATTTTACTAGATGTGTTTGTGGCTTACTTATATACATATATATATGCGTTTCTAAAAGTAATCACCGAATTGCTCTTAGATCTTCTAGATATTGGGCCTGTCTTCCCCTACAGCTACTGTTTACCAATTTTGCACTTTAAATAATAAGGGGAGAAACTAGAAGAAAATCAACTCGGAAAAATTCAATTAATGATCAACATCATCCTCCTTTCATGCTCATGTTCAGGTAAAGACCTGTTTCTTCCCCCCGAAAAAAAAAACATCTTTTGAGTCTGTGGTCTCTCGTGCCTATGCACATTTATTATTATTATTGGGTTTTGCTCAAAATTTTAAATCATTTGTGGAGGTTAAGTTGTTACAAGGATGATTATATAAGAAGGGGGAGAGGTGGTGGACAAGAGTGGATTTTTATTCCTTAATGATGGTGATCCTCATCCCTGTTCGGCACGGACTACAGAGCATGAATGATGAGCCTCTTATATCCAACCATTCCAATTGCTTTCCACTTAAAAAAAATTAAATCGCTAAGGCCATTATCCATCCGATTTTTTTTTCTTGTTCGGGATACAGCGGAAGTGGAAAGCAATGAAACAGGTAATGGGAGACGGGCACACTCATTAAGTATCTTCAGAATACTGGATAATACCCTTTTATTGTAACATGTCACTGCTAATTATCTACACTATACTTAGTAATTTGTCCATACCTTTCCCGAGAGGTTAGCAGCTTCAATCAGCGTACAGATGTGGTATATAGATGTTTAGCTTTTTGCAGAGCTTTCCACGGAGAGAGGCACACGTCCACGGTTATGATTAGCATTAATTTTTGGCATGCGCTTTTGCTCTTCTTCAGCACATGCTAGCATCCGAGCTGAAGATGAATGGAGATGGATGGAGAGAAAAAAAAATTAACAATTCTTAGTCTGCTCTAGAGAGGAAGTCGTCGTATGTGCTCAGAGAAGCAGAAACAACTTATAGTATGAAAAGTGACTCCAATCTTTTTATTTTCTTGAAGAAAAAAAAGTTTAAAAGAGCCAGATATAAATGGTACATAGACACACACCACATATTTATCTAAATTGGACAAGTTTCGAGAATTGGAGAATGAATTTTAATGAATGAGTTTATGCGTTGTTTTGAAGCAAAAAATGTAAAATGGTTTTGATATCGGATCTTGGAGTAGTTTTTATATAATAATGTGTGGAGGAGAAAGATAGTTCCCTTTCATTTCCCCCAATTTAGCTGGCTCTTACAGTCTTCCCCATCCCCACTCCCTTTTCATTAATAAGGCTAATGTGGATGATAATTTGGGATAATTCTGTCGGCCTTTGATTAAGCCCTCCATAAAATAAAATCAGAGTCCCTCATTTAATATTCTGGGCTACTAATAAATTTCTGCTCAAGCCTAATTCCTAATTCAACCGATCTTCTAGTCGCTTGAGATAAGAGATATATTTCTGAATGAAACTACCTAAGTTGTTATTAGAATATATATCGGTGAAAAAAAGTTGAACAATTCATGTTCTCAATAATGGAAATCGCATGTATTTTTATGATTTGGCAAGAGGAGGAAGAAGCAATTTTGAAAAAGGATATTTTAGCTAGGTAGTTCACGTACCTACCCATCTCTCATTTCCCTCATCCCCTTTTACTCAGCTTGTGAAGTGTAAAGGATTATTATAGTATCATAGATAATCATATCATATATCCTTCAGCTTGAAGCTTAACTCAATTTTCGGATAAGCCAGCTAAATGGATGATAATAGGGATGCTCTAACACTTGATTACAATGCTGATGATGAGTAGGTACGCGGGGGTGAGAAGGCGAAGAGAAGGAAATGGTTTCATGTGGCCGTCCTCCGTATAAAATGAGTTAGAATGTTCACTTCCTTTCTCTCTAAAAACATTTGACATACAAAATGAATTAGTTTTCCCCTCAGCCTCTCCACCGAAAAACTTTGTTTGCAATGAGTAAAGATGAAACTATGTGATGAAAAGGATGAGTGGAATGGAGGAAACAAGAATGGGCAGTTTATAAACTCTCTGAACACTGTACACAGATGTAGGGGAGGTTCGGGAGATGGGAGAACGTGAGAAATGGACGATTATTTTTAGTTCGCGAAGAAAAAGTCGGACCGTGCAAAAATGAAAAAATGATTATGATAAGGTGGAGTTTTTTTCTATTCCTTTCGCAAAGACGTGCTAAGCCGCATATATGCCATGGAGGATTAATCTCATGGAATGTTTTGTCTAACCACATGATATTGATAACCAGACGGAAAAAATTACAATTCATCTCACTTAAGATAACCAACCACGCTTGCTGTCTTATTGCGCCGGGAGAATATTGATTTTTCTCCTGAGGATGAAAAAAAAACCTTTTGCCAACTATGCCAATAGTAACCATAAATATGTAATTGATTATTGCAGAAGATAAAAAATTTGTATTGATCATGTTTCCCCTTCTGTTAAGGGCGTGTTTAGAAGGAGTGTTGCTAAATGAGGAAATTTGATCTTTTGCTTTAAAGGATTCGTAAAAAAATTGTAAACAATACGACTTATTTATAGTTGGGGGTGGCTGAAAGGCACTCCAAACTAATTGTTAATCCGAAAGAGTCAATTTCGAAAGCAAGTTGAGGAATGGGAGGCAAACTTGATGAGTTTTAGTTATGGAGTATAAATTATATTGGGATTGAGTGAACATTAAGAATAAATAAATATGGTAGCAGGTGATGGTAGAGCTTCTTCCTTCCAACTCGACATATTGTTTCGCCACTCTCATATCTCAAAGAGGACCACTTAGCCCTCCCACTCTTAACTTTTTGCAAATATTTGATGGGGAATTGGATGGGTACGGAATGCAAAATCTGGATATGCCATATAACCCATTTTTTCCCATTCTCATCCATCTCAAATTACTTATGTGTCTATTATCATCAGATTAGCTAAAGTGGCTCTACTCCCATTCCAAAAGCCTTTCATATCTCCATGCCTTCTCGACTAATATAGAAGGATGAGCAAAAGTTGATTCCAGCTCGCAGTCTGCGGCTCACAGTTCTTTTGCAACAACAAACAAACAAACTCTTATGCCTTACGTAACATTCCATTGTGAGTTCCCTCCAGTTTCATGCTGACTTCCCCGATTGTGAGGATGGCTGAGCTGGGCTGGAAAGACAAGGGAAGCCTTATTAAAATCAAATAATTCCCCTTTTTATATTACGTAATTTAGCAATGAATTTATATGATAATGAAATGACGGTAAAAAACGCTTCCTTGGATGCGAACTAGAAAGATAAATGGAGGGCATGGGTTTAGCAGTAGCCAACCTTCTATTGCACTATTACCATATAATTTTTAATGCTGGCTTCTGAAAGTCATAATGAATCGGTGCAGTTCAAACCATTCTTGTCATAAAATGGGTTTAATTGCCAACAGAGAGAAGGATGGTGCCGTAAACTGGGATGATGATGGTGTAGGAGCAGACAACTCAAATGACAATATTCACTTTCATCTCACTACTGTAACGTAACCTTCAACACATTTTTTTAAAAGTTGAGCATGCTAATCCTCAAGGGTTTAGGCCAAGACAATAAAAGCACATTGACCGATTTATACGAGCGGAATACTGAAACAGGGCATGAAAAAAGGTCATAAAATTTATTTTAAGTATTTAGAGCTGTTGGTTTAAATCTTCCTATCCATTAGGTAAATGTCAATGGCATTCTTACCAAAACATTTCCAGACCGATTATTCCAAAAAGATAATCTGGGCTTGTGTCGTTAACAAATTATAAATCTTTTCATAAGGCATGATAAAAGTTTAAATATGAGCAAGAATGTAAGGAAGCGTGAGAAGAAAATGCACATTTCAATGTCATGTTCGCTCATGATCGGTTGCATGACACAGAGTGCATTTCCAAAGTACCTAATTACTCAATTCGGCTATTAATAACACTTGAAATTAATCCATTTTCCAGTATAATGTTGGAGTAGAGCAATAATTTGCATAAAAAACAAACTGAGGATTAGCTTCAAATGAAGAATCATTTATTCCAAAAGTGAGCTATGCCAGTCCAATCAATACATATGCACCTACATTACAAAAACTCTGCTTTTATCTTTCATCATGACGGAAACTTGCCTGGAAACTGGAAACTTTGAATAGATAAAGTTATGTATCAATTTCCTGGATCAGCTCCGCCATTATATCAATAATACTTTAACGGTTTCCTTCTCCTGAACTGAAAAAAGCGAGGAGCAAACAAGGACAATTCTCGCTTTCCAAAAACCCAGCAGAAAGAATCTCTCCATGAAAATAACACCAGAGAAGGTATTATAACAAGCCTACGCCAAACCTCGGGTATTATTTTTCACTAAAGAAAATCCATGCATTACATTATGATTAATATGCTTACAAATATTTTGTTACATTGTAAGGAGGAAAGCGTCGGATGCTTCCGTTGTAATAAAAAATTTCTGAAAAAGGGGGAGAAAATTGAAAGAGATGTAAGTATAAAAGAAAAACGATAATTCGAGTTGCTATGAGATAAGCTATATTTCGTATTCTCATCATTCCCCTCACTTGTCAAATTATTTCGTTGAAGTATTATAAGTTATTGCTGTGCAAAAATCTGTTTTGGTTCTTTTGGCAAATCTTTCGGGGGAAACTCGTAGGAGGGGATTTGTTAGAAGGATTAGATCAACTCAACTTTTTCCTATCATATCACGGTTTGTGTTGGGTTGGCTGTCAGATCCTATCATAAGCGCCGACATGGTATCATACCGATCTCTCGAAAGAGATGTCGATGCCTTTAGCTTCGGTCAATACAATTCATTTTATGAGTGTCAAACATTCTATACCAATAACATCCCAACATTGCTACATATAGAATACTTAGATGAAATAGTTTGAAAGAGGTTGCAAGCTGGAGCATCGTCATTTCTCCCAATGTTTTTATCCAGAACCTATTTCTTCTTGCGAATCAACGCCAATTTCCTGGACTTTCTATCTTTCTTGGAAAGAACTCTCCAGTCTAGGTTCTGCCAGACACATATTATTATTTACGCTTGTACGTTGACATCACAAGAACCAGTGGCTCTTAACCGCCAACCACGCTACCGCACCAGATGAACACGCAAATAACAGCATTAAATTTACTATAAAGGATTCACAAACAATCACAGGAGGAAAGGGACCTTCTTTCTTTGATTTTTCATGAGTTCGTTGAGCCACTCTCATCTTTCTCATCATTCATTATTACAAGCGCATGTACATTTGCTGACATTTAGTTAGGATACTCATATTATCAGCGTCATCAGGTGAAACGCCATTTTCTACCCGAGATATTGCCATGCGCCACTCTCACTATTTAATCTTCCTATCTCTGTGTCCATCATCCCATTGCAAACATATACCTAATTCTAATTTCATGGAGGGGACAAGATCCCTCGCCACCGCAGAACGGAACCGCAATGTCATGCCACCAAAACCATACTAAACCTAACAAAATGCCGTGCTGCGGATATGATCATGAATGAAAACATTATCTCATCTCATAGTGCCCTTACTTCAAAGATGTAAAATTATAACACTTTTTTTTTGCAAAAAAAAGCTATTTCAATCTGTTACGAGATTTACGGAAAGGTAGGAGCAAATTCCTTGTTCAGTTTCCACTTTCATTCATTTGAGTAAACTTTGCAAAGCCTGGCAATCATGAGAACGTCTTGTGTTAGTCACCTACTTAAGACGTCTCGTATTTGTACTGCAAAAGCTCCGAAAGAACGAAATGGAATATAAATTCCTCTTCACTATCATCCAAATCCTTATCCCTAACAATTAATATTTATTATTATTACTGTAAAAGAAAAACGGAGGTGTTTGGTGGGGGCCAAGATGAGATTCGTTTTACGACAGGGAAAGGGTGTACCTGGGCTTTAATGTGTTGAACACTCATGCATATTTATATTTAGGCATTACAATAAGAAAAATTAGCGCTCCCATTAAAATTCTCATTAATATTATTATGACTGTTTGATCACAGTTTGTGGAACTGAGTGCCACACACAGACACTCGTCGCCATCAGAGCCAGGGAGTGTGAGTGTTAACTGGCAATAATAGGCGTAAAGCGTATAATAGTTAATTACAGTTTTTGGGTGGCTGGCTCCTACAATGAGATGAAGTTGGGATGGGGTATAATGATGCAGATGCAGTGAAAAGTTGGCTGCAGTTTCCCTATTCAGTAGGTAAAGCTGTAGATATTCAAGACGCAAGTACGTTTACCCCTTTTCATAAATCTTTCATTAAACAATGTGTTTTTATAATGGCTTTTTATACGAAAGCATATAATAACGGTCCTACTTTTTTACTCAATGAACAACTCGAAAGAGTTCTGTACAAGTGGAGGAGATCATCGGAGGATGATGCTTGTAAAAAAATGCGTAAGTAAAGTTATGTACACGTTCGAATCAGGAGTACAGTAGAGCTATACCTCTTTAAAACTAATCAATCATTGTAAATTACGCATTAATTGTTGGGCTTGGATTTTATACATTGAAGGAAGAAGGCCGAGACTTTCATTTTTTTCTGTTGCAACTCAACAGTAGCCGTAATGTAAATAAATATAACGTTTCATCCAGTCATCAAATCGAAGAAATATGTTGGAAATTATGGTTTTGGTTTTTTAGCTAAGAGTATGGGCATACCTTAGTGTTCACTATACGCAGGTGCCTAATTAACATAACTAAAACTGAAGGAATGATTCTAGCCCTGAATTTTGGCAAAGTATCTTGGGGGAAGGTTGTGCTAATTTTGCTAGATGTTAGTTTGATGAACGTGTGAGCGAGAAGGAATTGATACATTTGAGTATAGCTATTTTAGTTAAATCCACTTTTACGAAAGTATTTGTTTTGGGCGGACTCGGTATATTTTAAAAAAACTCCGTTTTCAGTTACTTAGGTATGCACTTAGGTATATATGAATGCGGAGCGATACGCCTAGTTCACTTCACTTTGATTTTTTTGTTTCCTTTTTTTACCTGCAACTGCAATTCATATTTACTTTAGGTATTTTGTTATGTTACTTTAGACTAGACTAGATTATTCATCCATCCGTGAACTAAGTCTGGTGTAACAATAAAGGTTTTAGATGATAATGACGGTTGCAAATTAAAGTATATCGGTATATATCTTTGTATTGTCATTTATTAAAGCACCGAATCAACAAAATAAATTTATTCAAAAACAGAGAGAGAAGAAGTAAAATTTAAATCTATGATTTGTTAGCGGCAGCTTCTTTTGCACGCACTGCTTCGCTTTCATTCTTAGGTAACGAGAGAGTATACAGCCATTTCTTCGTCTCGCGACAAGTGTCCCGGTCACACATTGGACATGTCATCAGAAGTTGGGGATTCACGGTCCTATCGCCCTTCAAATGGGTATTGACAACATTCGCCAGTGACTTGATGAAAATTGGATGGTCATTTGGAGATTCTGCTCGCTTAATGTGTACTCCAACCTAGAAGGTTAAAAAACAGCAGACATGTTACAATCAGAACAGATTTGTTGACGCTGTTGATTCATTTAATCTAAAATGTTTAAGATGTAGTCAAATAATGTTTACCTCTTTGGCTAAATCCTGTCCATACTCAATGTCCATTTCATGAAGTGTTTCAATATGCTCATTGACGAATGCAATCGGTACCAAAATGATATTCTTGAGATTTTTCTTGCCCAATGCCTTGATGGCTTCTTCGGTTGAGGGTTGAAGCCATGGGACTGGTCCAACTTTTGATTGCCAAACTAACCGGTATGGATTTGAAAATCCTAGTTTCTCCATTACAAGTTGCACCGTAGCACCAACTTCTGCAGGATAGGGATCCCCTCGATTGACAGCCTTCATTGGTAAGGAATGTGCAGAAAATAGTATCACAGCTCGGGCCCTTTCTTTCTCAGTTGGATATGTCGCCAATTGGTCCTTTATACGGTGTGCGACTGACTCCACCAGATAAGGATCAGTACACCACCGATCGATAATACTCCACTTTGGAATAGTTGAAGGCTTAGTCTTGTAATATTTGTGGATAGCATGAATACTGGAACCAGTCGTGGCGCAGCTGTACTGTGGATACTGTGAAAACGCAATTGCCCGATCCAATCCAGCCTTCTCCATCTCATCCAAAGCATCCTCAGTCAGTGGGGCAGCGTATCGGAATCCCACAAAGGGTATGTGGGGAGCAGTTGCTGGAGAAAGTTTATCTAGTTCCTGGCACATCAGTTCCCCTTGTGTAACAGTCCACTTGTAAATCGGAGAGCCACCTCCAATCTCCTGATACTTCTCCTTAATTTTCGGTGTCCTCCTTGTTGCAATCCATTTGCCAAGGCTGTCTTGAAACGGTAACTGCATGATGTCCCTGTCCTGAAACAGCCGAAGTAGGAACGGACCCACTTCCTCTTGATCCCTTGGTCCACCCATGTTAAGCATAAGGATGCCGGTCCCTTTGTTTCGCCTGCATTGGTACTGAAGTTGATCACGACCCCCTTCAGTGACCGAATTGGAGAGAAGCGAAGAGCCCACAGGAGTGACCCATTTGCTACCACCTCCAGCAGCAACAAGCAGCCGACGTCCGGCAAGCATAGTCTAAAATTTAAATGTCTCCGAATCCACCTGCAAATAACAAACAACGAAAGTAAATAAACACTGAGGCCAGTTAACAAAAGTCGACTCATCATCATCATCATCATCAAATAAGCGAAACATGTTTACATAAATCATAAATTATTTATCCAATTACTTATTGATAAACTGGACTCACCTTTAATATAAATCGTAAATTAAGACACTCCTTTCCAACTTCTCCCACTGAACTACTGACTAAAGATGAATGATTTGACACAAACAGCTGTCCTGGAATCACAATCTATTTGACTATTGGAAGGCACTCAAGTCCATGAACACAATCACATGTTCCTCCATAGACCTATATTAAACCAATTAAGATATCAATCAAACATTGAACATTTAATTATAATTTTGATAAGCATCTTGCCATCATCAAACACAAACGTTGAACATATATTCCGCTAAATTTATAAACTTCCAATTACCTTTAAACCCCCTTTATATCCCTCTCAAGGTCTTCAGTTAACTCTCAAGTGGTTTGACAATCACAATGGGCTACACCGGACCACCGGTGGTATGCTAATTTGAATGGAGAAAGATAACCTACATCGATAAAGCACTTGATTATCACATCATGCTGAAAAAGCACAGAATCCTACATCTCCATCACCTGTTGCATAGTTGCATTGCCACTTTGTTACCATACCAGTCATAAGTATATGTTGATATAAGTTAAGTTTATAAATATCATATCTGTTTATAAAAATTAACATGCTAAGGACAGTATGATGATGTACACTTGTATCTCTTGACTTGGTTTTGCTTGGGAAAACTCATCATCACAGTATATAGCTTTGAGATTACGCCATACCTAATCATGCATATGAAGGTATACTACTTTGTAGCTCTACCTGTTTATAAGGTCGCTGCTATACCAGCTAATTTTCTATTCATAACACTACACCCTGTATAAAGAAGAGGGTAGTAGATTTCTGTTATATAAAGTTCCAATCAAAAGTTTTTGCGAAAAATTCAGACCGAAAAAAAAAGAAGAAAACATGATATGACCTATAGATGACAAAGAAGAAAGGTGACCTGTTAAAGCTTATATATGAGCTAGCATTTATTAGAGGAAATTTGCAAAATGTCTAAAATAAAATGCCTTGGGGGCTGGGGATAAAGGGCATACTGGAAGGGCCAGTAACGTTTTTAAATCCATTACTTTTAGTATCGAATGAAGAAACGATCCGGGTGCCAAAAAAAAACATCTCCCCATCATAAAGAGAAAGGCAAGCAAATTAAATACATCTAGGAAGAGTACCGATCATATTATTTTTGTAGGTCCCGCAAGGGGCCTGCATTCAATCCCTACTGTGCACAGACAGACAGGTTCCACTATATACTATGCTATGCTTCCCTCATCTCGTCGATATGTTACGATGTGATATTTAAATAGAAAAAGGATGTGTTATTTTAGGAAGCAGGGAAGATCTGGACTAAATCCGTCCGTCTGTCATGTCATCTATCAGTGTTCACTTCAATTGAACAGCTTTTTAAATATTAATACTTTAATTTTAAGGGCTTTAATACTACTTATTTAAATACTTTTTAAGTCTCGGTAAAGTGGGCACTGTGAGAAATTGAAAGGGGGGTTGTGAGTTGAGGAATCGAGATGAAGGATTAGATGTTTTGTTAAAAATGGGATTGTTTCGACTTTCATATGTATTTTGACGTGTAGTCTTAATTCACCCCAGACAGTTTGGTACGACACTATACCAACTCACTCAATTACATACATAATCCGTAAACAACAAGATATTTTCTACAACCCAACTCCTTCATCCACAGTAAATTTATTTAATTTTGAGTGATTGAACAGTAATTACTAATTACATTACATTTCTTCCGTTATTCTTCTAAGAATTGTTTAAACCTTAAGCTTTAGAAATCCCAATCTTTCTGCACAACAGTAACTTTCGTCTACAAGGCCCTTTAAGTTATTGTGTGCTGAAAAAATGCGGCGTTGGGAAATGCAAATTCGGCCGAGGTAAATACATTGCAGTCTCAACTATACAAGTTAAATTGTCTCACGTGTCCCTGATCATTGTCAAAAATGGGGAAAGCAAATGCCTTCAACACAAACTGATTTGCACATTGCCCCACTCATTTTGAAACGCATGCTTTGGAAATTTGAGCGCGTGTCTTCTTCAACGCAAAATTATTGGAATTGGAAACTTAAAGTGTCTACCCGTTTACGCTTACTTCCTTCAACCCTCCAAACCCTTTAAACTTCATGTCTATTGCAAATAAATATTTCGCTACTCTAATCAACGAAATCACTCCAGTTTACTCCTCAACTTCTTTCTCCTCCACACATATTCATAATACATAATCATAATATCTATTCATCTCCCAACTTCTCTATAAAAAAATGGCCAACATTTGTAGCAAATATTGAACTAATAAAGTGTACACTGTACACAAGCTATAAATATACCTTAAAAAACTAACCAAGACGAAGTTGTTCTGATATTATGCTGATGTTGATATTTTGATATGATGTGATCAGATCACGTAATCTTCTTACACCTTCTGCTGCCATTGCTAATATATAAAAAAGGTAACGAAGAGCTACAGTCTGAATCCAATAGAGAGTATGCGATCCTCTTGACTCTGCACTGAGGGCTATCAGCTACAGACTTTTGCATTGGAATGGAAGGCAAAGAATCAGAACCATATATAATCATAGCAACTTGATCATCACCTCTTATGCAAGTAAAGTGGTCTGCCCTATGTATACTGAGTATAGTGGCTACATATTACCGTAATTGGTGAGTTACCAACTAGCACAGATTCGCGTATTCCTAGTCATACCTATTCCCCCTTCTCATCTTGGGCCATAAGCAAATGGCTACAGATCTGCACTTCTATACACCAGTTCATAAGCTAGTGCTGTTGGTGAGGACGAAGAGATATATATGTGAAGAGAGAAAAAAAGTGAAGAGAAAGATGATTATAACTAGCTTCTTCCATTTTTTTTAACTGTGGCCTAACTACTGTTTCTTACCGAAGTTTTCGTCAGTTAAATAAAGTTAACTAATTTGACAACTAAGCCCAGTTTAACTGACGACAACCATTTTGGTCATCTTTTGGTGCGGCTTGGTTAGTTGCAGACTTGTAAGCAGAGGAGCCAGAGTTGAGAGGGAAGACAGTTAAGAGACAGAAAGTTTTTGGTAGGTGTGGAAGTTTCCTAAAAAGGTGGGAATTTAGTTTAACTGGCTAATTAGTTAGGAGTTGGTTCACGGGAATATACTGTTGAATGAAGTGAGGAATGGAGTTAGTGGGAAAGGGAGAGAAGATTGGGCGAGAAGCTTTTTTGTGGGGTTTTGTTTTCTTTAATTGTCGTATGGGCTGAGTAAGTGGGGAACTTTGGGAAGGATGTTTTAATTGGGAATGGGTAGATGAAGAGTTTTTCCTTATGTTCGAGAATGGGGTGGTGAGGTGGGAAGGGTGGGTGATAGTTTGAGGGGGATTTGGGTGGGAGTGTTTAGAGGTGTAAGTGGGTTCTAGCATTCGGCTCGTCCGGCAGCCATCTTGACGGGTTTGGTGATGTAACTCGGTGGCAACCATTTGAGCGGGTGGTGGTCAGTTAAACAGGGGAAGAGTGGAGGTGGCAGTTAGGATGAGTATGGGAGTGGATAGTTTGGATGAATAAATGAGTAATAATGGGTTTGTTTTCGTTGTTCTAGGTGGGTCTGTGAAGTAAAGTTATTGTTGAAAAGGGAAGCTGTTGAATTTTTCATCCTTGTTCTCCACCTGACGCTGAGGTTTTGACTTTTCTTCCATTGGATGACGGAAATAAAATGTAGTGGGAATGCATAGGGACATCACCAATTCCACCCCATCCCCGTCTAAATCTCAGGCTGAGGTAAGCATAAGGATAATCTTGGTTAATTTCAAGTTTAAGTAGATTGAAGGTGGAACTAAACTAGTGCGAGGAATGAATATGTCTTCCTCCTCCATGCAAGTTTAGGTAATAGCAAATTAATATTATTGTGTTTTTGTGTCTGCAGCCTGAAGATTCATCATCCCCCGGATCCCCATCGTCGCCTTCTTCTCCTCCGTCCTCAGTATCTCCATGGCAGCCCAGAGCCAACAAATTGCTTGTGTTTTGTGATATAGTTTTAAAACATACAGACTACCCTCATGCCTTTCGAAATCAGAATAGCGATGAAGAGGTAAGTCGGTGGTGACCAACTAAAGCTAAAGATTAGAGGTTCCCACCTCAAGTGTAAAGTACTTCTGAATCGACTTTAACTTTAGTTTTCTTGAATAATACTTAATGATTGTTACTGATTTTAATGTAGGAGTCGTCGGAGGAGGCGAAAAACGCAGTTTTGGTCAAAAACGAGAGCAGAATTTCATCAAGCCCTTTAAATAGCGTTGGAGAGTCAGCCGTTGATAGCATACGGTCGGGCAGCTCTATCACAGAGTCAGAGGTTGCAGACCTAGAACCTGACGATTGTAAGTGGTGGAGTTATCCTGTGCAGTGCGTTTTAATCTATTTTATCACCAAGTTTAGAAACGTTATGGAAAATGTCCAACTATTTTCAGATGATAAGGAGGCGTACGAGAGTGTGTCCTGCTGGTGTGGACAACCATATGCTGGTCGACCGATGATCGAATGTGATAGATGTTTGGTATGGTTCCACATGGCATGCGAAGACGTGGAGGAGGGTCGCGTTCCCGAATTATTTCATTGCATGAACTGCAAAGCCAAGAAGCGTAGGCTCAAGGGACCAACATCATCTCGAAAAGGTAGTAAGAAAGGGCGTAGAACATCTGCGACAGCGCCATCGGCTGCCACCTCAGCTTCTGCCGTAGGTACATCCGATGCTGCCCCTCTTCTAGATTTGGAGCAAAATGGATCTGATCAAATGCCTTCCCCCCTGCGACATGAAGGGGTAACAACAAACCACTCGGTCAATTACAACGGAGTTGATAACAATAGTGGAATTTTTCCGGTGCAAACTCCAGAGCCACGTCCAGGAACAAGCAGAGAAACTTCCCCTCGCTCATCCAAGAAAAGGGGGAGAAAGAGGAGTGCCACCGGGGTAAATGGTTTGACTTCCATTTTGTCAAGTCAGCTTGGTCTCAGTGTGGTTGATGTGGGAGAGTCCGTTCAATCAGTGCCTAGTTCAATTTCTCAACCGCCACCATTGCTGCCTTGTTACATGGTAAATGATTTGCCAGCAGCGACGCCTGAAACTCAACGCCTTGCAAATGGTCACCACGCAATAGTGAATGGTGATAATTTTGATATCTCGTCATCTCAATCTTTTCCATCTATTCCTGTTCTAGAACCGCAAATTGACTCTTACCAACAGTCTTCATATGATCTGAAGAACCCTCCCCTCTCTGGAGGAGGCCTAAATGTTCATAAATAGGGATAGAATGGCAACAATTCGGAGCAGTCATTAATCCTAGTTAGAATAGTCCAACAAGTGAGTGAGTAATAGCTGACTAGATACTAGTTCATTCCTTCATTTTACTATTTTTTTTCCGACAAATCTTATTTTTCTTTCTTTGTAAAATATTAAGTATAATGCCGAGATGTCAGAGTGGCAAGTTCAATGATCAGACTTGTCTTGCAAACTTGTCTTCTTTAGGTATCTATGTATCTATTCAAGCTGTTAGAATAGTGTCACGAAACAAAAACCTTTTGAGTCCACAATTTAAAAAAAGATATAATGGGCATGCTCATCAAAACATAAAGAGCTGTAGCGGTCATCCTCAGCCTCTTTACCGTGTGAAAATAATGTGCAATGCAAACTCGCCAAAGAATAATCTGCATATAAAAGTGAGATTGGTAGATTCAGTCGAATAAATACTGACTAAAATTTTCTCCATCGATCAATCCCTATTGCCTGTCTGCTACAAAAACTGTCACCGAAGAGGCACAAGCTATATACGATTGTTAGAGTACAAAGATGTTTAATAATATCTAGCGCTACTGTAATCTTATACAAGACATATATAAACTATATTATCTTCACGACCAACCCATTAATAATCCAAGCCTTGAACTTGTGGAGCAGGCATAGTGTTTTGTGACCGCGTTTATAGATTACTTTTCAAAAACCTATGTTAGGTTTCAAAGATGATGTAATATATATATATCTTATTCTTTTCTAACAAAGCTTTACTATTTTTTCGTTGGTGTATAGGTCAGATAACTGTAAGTAGAGTTTAATGAGGATTTTAAAAATTCAAATCATGTGGGATCACAATAAAAATAGGTTATATTTTGCTATGCACACCCAGTGAGATTTCCACTGGAAACTTTATGAAATAATTATAGGCAGGCTGTGCCAGCAGCTGCGTCTTGTCTTCACGCTATTACTTTGTCAGCGTTCTATTCAGCCGCTGGAGTTATTCGAAAGATCGTAATCACAGTAATCATTATTTACAAGAACAAGAACGATAAATATATTATATTTAGTTGTACTTTGTTATTAATATTCTTATTTTTAATCCTTTAGGGAATCATTCATGCGTTTTATAACAAGACGTGGGTGATTCTTCTGGCCACTTGCCGCAGTCGATAGAATGTAGCAGGGCCCTTCTTTTATCTATGAATCAACTTTTTTTATCTGTAAACTCGTAAGTTCTTCCAAAAATTTTGTTTCCTTTCTGGTAAAATCTTGTATTGTAAGTTTTAGCTGATAATCAAATGTCAATTTTAGTCTATCCCTATTATTATGATTACTATTATGATTATTATTTTATTGAAGATCTTTATTGTATAGGGGGTTGTTTCAAGCTTTTTTTGGGCTAGATTCTGCTGGAGAGAGATGCAAATTGTTGCAAAGCCCAAACAAACTTGTTATATGCTGTTTGCTGTGCGTGTTGTCATCGTTTGTTTCTGTTATGTTTTTGTTTTGTTAATGGCCGTGTGTATGGATCGAAATACTAGATTTTAATAAATCATTTTAAAATGTTGGAAAATATTTGTACACTTTTTTGTCTGTAAATGCATTGATTTAAATGGCCATAAAATATGCATAAGTTGACTTAAGTTTGGTAAGAATGTTTCAAATAGAGGAATTGCATCATATTTAAAACGGGCGATTTTTTGTTTCCATGAAAGTTAACTGGATTATGAAAGCATCTCTTTCTCCCGTGTCCCGTGCAAAGTTTCTTTTGGGTCAACCTGTATATCCTGTATTAAAATATATGGCCATGTAACATCATTTTCAGAGGTGGCACCAGTCTTACGCAATTGTAGAAGACATATTTTCAGATCAGAACATATTCATCCAAGGATGAATTACGTCGTAACTTAATAACCGAGACATAAATCCGTGGAATGACAATAAATCCTGTTTCACAATGCGACCATAACATAAAAATTGATTAGACAAAATTACCTTGAGATATTTGCGATCAGATCCGATTTCTACATTCTTTTAATTTTTTTCTTATGCAATGAACATTAAGTCTGTTGTTCTCAAGGTGTGGAAACAAGGTTGAATGGTGATGGCGATCGTAACTTTAATGTTCGGTTGTATTGGCTATGCCCCATTTCTAATTCTTTCGTAAGGATGATTATGCAATTTTCGTGAAAAACAGACACAGACCAAGCTCAGCATGACACGATGCTATTTTATATCATTTACATACATAAGCATTTACGTCATTGGATAGCATCTCCATTGTCCCGATCGGCAAATGTCCCTGGACCAAATCGTAGTGATTTACACAGGGGGGAAATAAAAATGAGAGACATAACTCACGACATTTTCTTGCATAATGGATTTGATGAACTGATGAATTGATTTAGATCCTACTTTTAGTTTTAACCCCCTTTTGATTACGTCTTGTAATATGCTAATAAATGAATTTATCGTGATAATCGGATCTATAACTCGAAAAAAATGTCGAAAACTTGATTCAGAAAGACTTTTACTTTTGTAGCTTCAATGCATTCCTAAAATGATAAATGTAATAATGTACAATATGGTTGTGAAAGGCTTTCTGCTCTTCGTAACTCTTCCTTGTATTATAATTGTAAAATTATAACAGGATATTTATGAGATGATATGAAGTAGAAAAATTAAGCATGAAATAGAAATGAATCTTTTATTCCAACGGATAAATGAATAGTGCCAAGTGGGGACGAGACCTTAATCGTTTAATTCCATATTTTTCACTTTTTCCCTGTCATTTTTCCCAATAGACACCTTCCATTAGCTTTAGACATCTGTCGATTTATTGGATCTGGAACGTGGATTGAACAAGGTTAGATCCATAAATATGTACGTTGCAGCCCTCAATTTTCATGGAAAGGAGAGAACAGCTCACACGAAAAACTATTGTTATCTCCCCCAAGATCCAGTAAAATCACTCAAAAAATACGTCAAAACTGTAATTGTACTAGATGGGCTAGGGCGACTACGTGCTTTTTCGTTCACGCCCTAGCCGAACAATGGTTTTGACAGTAGTTGGGCATATTAAATGGAATAGAATTTGATCCAGGTTTGTTACCTGACCATCCGCATCCATTCTTCTATTGAGATTTCATTATGACCCAAAAAGCCTAATCCGGTCAAAATATGACATTCCATCCATAGCAATCATTAATGATTTACTGGATATGCTTACATTTTCCCAAGCATTTAAGTAGTAATTAATGACTCGAAGTTCATACAAGATAAATATATTTTGCAAACCAGCCAACATAAGAATATTTTTCCCATTGAACAGCTTCCAAAGACTTTTTTGAAGCGATTCGATGCGACATGGTTTGGTAGTAAAAAGTGTTCCTCAAATTCTGGAAAGATCTTTATATATCTTTCAAATGGGTTGGGATTGTAAACTGGCCATTAGTGAAGATATATGAGCTAGATATGATTTTTTAAAGATCTGATGACTCCTCCTGTCAAAATGTTTACGTATAATTGGACTGGAATTGTAGAATGATTTTTACGAGTTTTGTTATCGGGTTCGAGCAAATGGTTTTCTAAACTCTGGTCGTGGTACGGTAAACATAAGTTTTGAGGAAAAGGAAGGTGCCGGCAAATAATCATTTTAGAGGAGAAGAGTATGTAAATCGAGTAAGAAAAATTGGTAATTCCTCTATATTATATGGTTAGTCTATCGATGCTGAGTAGTTGCCTTTAAATGCATTGGATTCAAACTGTTTCAAACCTAGAAAGAGCAGTGTTCAACAATCCCATACTTATTGATTATTTTTTAAATCATTTTCCATTTAAATGCACAAATAACTGTATAAGCGCTAATCTACAAGCTTAAGATTTTATGGGTGACAACTTTGATACTTAATTATTATCAATTAGTTGAAATATGTGATTATGAAAGCATAAACTGGCGTAACTGGCTTTTTGGATCTCAAAAGTATAAAGAATACTCAGGGTATGAAATACAATAGCTAATTATTGTTATAGCCTTTCGTAGTTAATCTATAATTATATAATCATACGAGTAAAAACTTTCTACACACGATTTCGCTCAAATTATATGTATGTACCTAGGTGGGGACCCTCAAGTGTTACAAAAACAAAGTAGTCTAACAGACAAAGTTTTCATTAAAACAACATGAAAATGTACATATAATTAGCTGAATATATTTAGATTACAAAAATATTTTCTAATTTCGAAATGCCCTCCTCTGGCTTTCACACAAGCCTTGAGTCTGGGTCGCCAGTCTTCGATCGAGGCACGCAAGGTTTCTTG
>JAQGAH010000602.1:0-30808 GCA_034696885.1 Lepidocyrtus paradoxus | reverse complement strand
CGCCAGATGGCGAGGGCGCTCGCTTCATCCAACGTCATCTGATTGTACACAACGTTGGTAAATTTGAAGTTACAGGAGAAGTTTTCGTCAAGTCCTCCTGCTATTCGAATATTTAGCGTTCGTTGGATCTGGAGTTGCAGGAGAATTTCTTAAGTCTTCCTGCTACGTGCACTCACACAACCTTCTTAGTCAGAAGTAGCAGGAAAACTGTCTTCATAAGTCCATCCACCATTAGATTGCAAGAAGCGATGAAGTGGCGTCGCAACTTCAACTGTCACTGCGTACGTTAGGGCCTACTTTCTGTTTAATTTGAATAAATATCTAAAGACTGTACCTACTTCAACATGCAAATTATTTCCACAGAAAGTTTCAGTTTGCTTCCTGACTTGCTTGGAAGTTGCAGGAAGACTTTGCCAAGTCCTCCTGCTATTTGGTTGGATAGAGGCAGCAGGAAGACTTTTCTCAAGTCCTCCTGCTATTTGAATATTTTACGTTGGTGGAATTGGAGTTTGCAGCACGACTCGACTTGGATGTGGAGTGGAGGCACTGACTCCACTCAAACATGCAAATTATTTTTACAGGAAGCTTCATTTTGGTTCCTTGCTTACAAAGAGTCAGGAGAACTTTCAAGTAGGTCCTCCTGCTATTTGAATATTGCACGTTAGTTGCTTGGAACATGCAGGAGGAATTTTCCAAGTCCTCCTGCTATTTGAATACATCATGTTGGTTGCTTACGACTTGCAGGAGAACTTTCAAATAGGTCCTCCTGCTATTTGAGTACTTCACGTTGGTTGAATTGGAGACGCAGGAGAACTTGGTGTTAGGTCTTCCTGCTATTTGAATATTCCACGTAGGTTGAATTGGAGACGCAGGAGGAATTTTCCAACTCCTCCTGCTATCTGGTTGGATAGAGGAAGCAGGAAGAGTTTTTTCAAGTCCTCCTGCTATCTGGTTGGATAGAGGTAGCAGGAAGACTTCTTCAAGTCCTCCTGCTATCTGGTTGGATAGAGGTTACAGGAAGAGTTTCTTCAAGTCCTCCTTCCATTTGAATATTATACGTCAGTTGCTTCGAAGTTGCAGGAGAACGTTCTGTTAGGTCCTCCTGCTATTTGAATGCTTACGTTAGTTGAATTGAGGACGCAGGAGGAATTTTTCCAGTCCTGCTGCTATTAGCATACTTACGTTGGTTGACTGGGGTTTGCAGGAGGACTCGACTTGGATGTAGAGGCACTGACTCCACTCAAACATGCAAATTGTTTTTACAGAAAGCTTCAGTTTAGTTACTTGCTTACAGTGAGAAACAGGAGAACTTTCAAGTAGGTCCTCCTGCTATTTGAATATTCCACGTAGGTTGAATTGGAGACGCAGGAGGAATTTTCCAAGTCCTCCTGCTATTGGACTATTTTACGTTGGGTACATTGGAGTTTGCAGTACGACTCGACTTGGCAGTAGAAGTAGTGACTCCACTTAAACATGCAAATTATTTCCACAGAAAGTTTCAGTTTGCTTCCTTGCTTTCAAAGAGAAACAGGAGAAGTTTCAAGTACGTCTTCCTGCTATTTGAATGTTCCACGTTTGTTGAGTTCGAAGTTGCAGGAGGAATTTTCCAAGTCCTCCTGCTATCTGGTTGGATAGAGGTAGCAGGAAGAGTTTTTTCAAGTCCTCCTGCTATTTGAATATTTTACGTCAGTTGCTTCGAAGTTGCAGCAGGACTCGACTTGGCTGTAGAAGCACTGACTCCACTCAAACATGCAAATTATTTTTACAGAGCTTCAGTTTGGTTCCTTGCTTACAAAGAGAAACAGGAGAACTTTCAAGTAGGTCCTCCTGCTATTTGAATATTCCACGTTTGTTGAGTTGGAGACGCAGGTAGACTTTTTCTCCAAGTCCTCCTGCTATCTGGTTGGATAGAGGTAGCAGGAAGAGTTTTTTCAAGTCCTCCTGCTATTTGAATATTTTACGTCAGTTGCTTCGAAGTTGCAGCAGGACTCGACTTGGCTGTAGAAGCACTGACTCCAATCAAACATGCAAATCATTTCTACATCCAGCTCCAGTCGAGTCGAGTCATGTTGAGATCTGTCTCCTGCTCAAGACCAATCTTTTTTGGTTTCTTATAAAAGAGGCTTTTTCGGACTCACTGCCTCATTCTCGTTTTTGGTTCAGCAAGGAACTAAACTTTTTTGGAGCTGCTCCTGCACGACCAAGTGACCGTTACCACCTACCAGGACTTACGCTTCTTCAACGTTGGAGGTGGTGCTTGCTAAAAGTGGAAGACAGTACAAGGTAGAAGACATTTAAAAGTGGTGGAAGAAAACCCAAAGTAATAGTGAAACTTCGCAAGTGACCAGAACAGTTTTTAAGGTAGCAGAAATTTTTAAGTGGATTCAATTGGCCCACAGTAACGTCTAAAAAGTACCAGTGCATAATTTATACCAGTCACCAGTTATTTAGCCTTTTCAACGTTGGAGGTAGTGCTTGCTAAAGGGTGGAGAAATTAAAGGTAAGGAAATAAAGTCCGAAACATTTTGGTTGATTTGTGCTAATCACAGTATTACGGGTGAAAAACAGTTCAGAGTGGAATATATTGCAAGTTGGTGGGTGAAAACCCAAACAAATAGTAAAAGTGCTGCAAGGAAATTCATAAGGGAATTAGCGTCTTTAGTTTAAGTTAGTTAAATTTTTTCTTCATAGTTACAACCATGGATGACGAATCTGCACGATCCGAAGGAAAGAAGATACACTGCTTTCATCTTCAAGGCCTTCCTTTTTCTTGGACGGAAACCGATCTCTTAGCCGGTCTGACAGCTTCTGGAGTAACTGGAATTAAAGTTCTACAGGTGCTGAGTAGAACAGTAACCCTCTCAAATGGCGAGCAATTAATTGTACCAAATGGCGACGCAATTATTATCTTTGGAGAGGCTGATGGACAACACTTTGCGGACCTTACGTCTGAAGGCGCTGCCACTTCTCCAGCTAAAGACGAAATTACAATTCACGTTCGCAGCTTTGACCTTCCTATTAAGGTAAATGTTGCTTCTAATACGCTCACATGTTAACTCTTGTATTCTTCTTTTCAGTTCTAGTTTTTCATAACAAGTCATTCCTAATTTAACTTCACTTTACTTTACTTTAGATACTGGACTCATTGCCCACGGTATTTGAATCGCTCACCAACATATATCCCGGCGGAGGATCGCTCCAGTCCGACACCTTACTCGCACACCGAGAAGAAATGGAAGAACGCGAGAAGACGCTACGGAGTAATTATGAACACTTTTTGCGTGATGAAACAAACCAGGCGGATGTTGCCTGCGTAGCATTATTTGTGACTCCTGATCCCCCTCAGAAGATAACGTTGATTTCATCAAAGTCCAGCGCCAACGTTAAGCCAGGAAATAGCAAGCAAAGCCAAACACCAAATGTGTTAGTCTACGTGAAATTAAGACATGGAGTTCCGTATTTTCGAGCTCCTGAGAGTCGAAATGAGCTGAAATCATCTTCACTTGAGATTGAGTCAAAACGTTGGGAGGAAACGGAGCCCGAGGTCAACCTCATCGACCTAGATGATGACCTGCCCATGGAATCCTTGACAGTTTCTTCTACCATCAGTAGTTCAGGCACCACTACAGAATATTCACAAGACCAGCCAATCACCAATTTACTGGAACTTGACAACTCTCCAACGATGCTGGATATCCTTGCTTCTGCGTCCGTGCGAAACACTGTGTTCCAGGTGGATGGATTGACTCATTTGATGGATGCCGCTGCCTTAAAAACTTTTTTGGAAAGTGAACTGGGTGGGAAAATTGCATTTTGTGCACGTTTCAAGATGCAAATAGCCTTAAAGAAACCTGGGGGTAAAAGACAAACATATGAGATACCCCAGCGAGATGGTGCGATAGTTTTTGATGATCGTTCAACCGAAGATCTCTGCCTGCAGAGAAAAATTTTTAAATGGCACTTTCCTGGTTCTTCCTCCCGTCCAAGAATCCTTGCGGTTTTCCCAATGGATTGCAACGCAAAGGTATACCTGAATTTCTTTACCATACACTACGTTACATAACAGTCAACTTTAGCCCTTTGTTACAATTTAAATTTTTTACATTGCATTTAACATCAAACAAAAATTTTATTTTGGTTTTTTAGATTGCAGCAGTGCGGCAGGCAGCGATGACAGAATCAGCTCTGCTTGAGGGAATGCGTCCTAGCGATAAACCAAAATTTGAGGCAACCCGAAAATCTGCGATTGAAGCATCACATCAGGAGATGCAAGCAGAATATCGCTGGGCAAAGTCTTTGAAGCAAGAGGGCTACAAACTTGGAATATTACAGCAAGACATTTTAGACTATCCGTTGGAGAGGCTTCAATATTTCAAAAAAACTCTCGTTTGTGGCTATGCAAAAATCCCTGTATCTCTTTCGCTAATTGAACTCGCTACAAATACGACTGGTGGTGCTGCGCACGCTGCTTCAACGTTGGCAAGCAAAACAGGAAAGGAAACTGCAGCTAAATCTGCTTTAGAAGAACCCCTTCCGTCTACTTCAAAGAAAGCTGCAGCAAGTTCAATTGCCGAACCTCCTCTACCTCTTCCGGCTGTCGTTCAAGAGAACCCCGTTCCTCTACTTGTACAAGGAATTTATTTTCACTGGGACGCACACCATCTCAGTCAGTATTTTGCAACAGAACTGGGTCATGGAGTAAAGTTTTGCGCACTCTACTCAAAGATTGTGAAACGAATTGACGCTGGGACTCCGGGTGAGACATTCAAAATCCCACAAGGCGAAGGAGTCATTATCTTTGAAACGTTGGCTTCGCAAACTGCGTGTTTGGAGACTGGAAGGTTCTACCCTATCGGAGTACCACGTCAAAGCAACGGGGAACGCCGCTTCTTAAAGATTTCAAGGCTTATGTATCCAGTTCAAGTAAACTACTTAAAATTTTAAAAGAAATTTTAGTTATCTCACGTAAGTTTTAAAGGGTGCACTAATATTTTTGAAATTTTTATTGTGTTTTTGTTTAAAGATCGCCAGGACCATTGAAGCCATTCGGTTACGGGATCGCGTGACCGCCGGAATGACCGAAGGGGAGCTACAGCAATTTCGAATTCGGTTTCGTAACGTTGTATTTGATGCCCACTACGCGATGGTGCTTACCCAATGGCGCTTCAATAAGCTTCGAGAGGAAGACGGAGCTTCATTTCAACATGTGAATAACTTTATTTTTGACCTCCACACCGACTGGTGGACTCGCGAGCTCCAAGGAAGGAACAACTAGGGCCTCAATCCCTGACATTCTTCTTTTTGACATTTTATTACAATTCACAACTTAAAACAAAGATAATCTACCAATGAATTTGATTATTTATTACCAACGTTGACCATATTATTTGTCAAGTTTTTGTTCATCTCCTACATTTTTATGAATTATTTCTTACTAATTACGTCGCAACGTTGAATTACATAAAAATGTAATATTACAATGAATTATTAATATGTACTGAAATGTTAAGGAATCCTTGGAATGCACCTTATTGGTTCAGCATATGCATGATAAGTTTTTTTCTTCCTCTTGCATCGGGCATATAATGAACTACACAACTTCTCCCACCATTTGTCATATCAAGCTAGTTTATTACACATACGGGAATTTTTAAAAAACTAAATTCGTTACGTATAGATCAACAGGAGAAATTTTTTAAAAATCCTCCTGCTATTAAGTTTGGACTAGCAGGAAGTATTTTCAAAAATTCTTCCTGCTATTTGCTATTAGGTTTAGACTAGCAGGAGGAAATTTCAAAACTTCCTCCTGCTATTAGGTTTAGGTCACCAGGAGAACACTCAGTTACTCTTCCTGCGTAACCGTCCAGATGAAAGGAGTTGCAAAAAGAATTTTGTTGAGCATTTGAAGTTGGAATTGACTGTGCGACAATGAACAAAACATACAATTCGACAAACCGCATTTTTATTCAAAGAGATGGATGTAAAAACTACAATAATAACCTGGTACTGTTTAATTAAATATCAATACAAAAGCATAGAAAAATACATGTGTAAACCACCTTTTCTTAGCATTTCACAGAAACCTACACTCACAACGTACTTAATTCAAACAAACTTCTTACAACGTTTGAGTAAAATTCGAAAATAGTGTGCAATAATCCCTAAATAAAAGCACTTCCAGTAAACTTTCCTCAGGTCCCGCTGACAGGTACCAGTCATCAGTTCTTACTCCTTCTTGCATCTATAAAAACCAAAACAATTTAAATTAACACATGAATTTAATTACCAACTTATTGTAACCTGAAAACTAATGTAGTTGTCTTTCAAAACTTACTTCTCCTCGTGGTTAATAAGCGACTTTTTAAATTTGAACGTCTGTCCACACTTGTCACAAGTGGTATTGGTGTTGCAGGAATCATGCTCCACGTGATAATCGCGATCTCTTATTTGGTTGAATTCCCGGTTGCACTTTGGACACTTGATGAAGGGAGACAGCTTTCCTTTCGTGCGAACCTGTCCTCTGTGCCTACAAGTTAAGTTTAAAAAACAAGAAACTTATTCAGTATTTGCTTCTTAAACTAAACACAAAAAGAATTCATGATATCAAATTCAAACGTTGGATAAACTTACCACTTAACCTCTTTCCGTGGAGCCTTGGTACAGGAGCTATTCTGCTTATCAACGTTGCAACTGGTTGATGTTGAAGAAGGGGGGTCAGTTCCACTGCTGGGAGAACTAGGTGTAGGTTCCTCATCTGTCTGACTGGAAGCACTGGCAGTCAGACTCTTCTCAACGTTGCTACCGGGGGTAGTCTCCTTATCCGCATTGGCTTCACTTGAAACGTTAGAGAGGGACTGCTTATATTCCTCAACTGCCTCTTCAACTGCAAATTAGAAATAACTATAACGTGCGGATGTTCCACATAAATTTCATGACAATATTGGGATTGAGAAAAAAACTTACCAGCTCGCTCCCTTTCTCTTTCTACTCCGAGATTGAACAACATGATGGACTCTTGGCGTAATTCCTCAATTTGCTCAGTTGTCAACACCAAAGCCGTCCCGGATCCATGTCCGTTACATTGGACAAAATCTAAAAGAAGCGATAAATGATAGTCTGGAGTGTTTACATTGACTGCCTTTGACATTGTCCCGTGCCTAGGAGCGGCTGATCCTCCACCGTGGTGTACTCCGGTTCCTACAATTTGGATAAACAAAGTTTAAAAAATTATTGTAGTACTAATACAGATACAACGTTTCGTCTGATACAACAAAACCAACGTTTTTGACATTTACCTACAACCATAAGCTCTCCAAGTCGCTGCATAAATATCTTGTAGGGTATGGGGTTAGGCTTGCAGTTGTCATAAAACTCTGGCATCAATATAATCTGCAATTACACAACAAACGCAACGTTGAATATGGGACCAATTGGGCATTCGTGATTCTCAAAATTAATAAAGATTAACGTTTACTCACCTCCTTGTGCTGGAGAAGGCAGATCAGGTGGCTTTCCTTTTTAAGGTCATCTGATAAGCCATCCTTCACCAGTTTCTTCATTACGTCCATAAGGTTCCGTCTGACATCGGCACAGTACTTGGCGATGACAATCTTCCAAAACTTGAGCTGTCCCCTCATCAGCCAATTGATGCTACCATAGGCATTTCCGCACTCCAAGTGTTCGGGAAATGTTGACCCCGAGACGCCATAAAACATCATGGCTTGATTTATTCCTTGGTGTGCTCCCTCTACACTGCCCGTTTTCTTCTTTATTGTTTTTAGACGGAGTAACCCCCCTTCAATGCTACTCATCCGGAGTCCACTGATCTCCTCATCGTTATTGATAGGAACATTTGCAAAACAATGAACATATGGGATAAGTAGGCCACAAGCTCGGGGATTGGTCCCCTTCTTTACCCCAGCTGGATCAACAGGTAGCGATCGGAGAATGCGATGATACCGCTCCACAAACTCCCTCTCACTTTCAACGTTGCCCTCCTCGCACCTACAAATAAAAAAAAGTAAGAAGTGATTACATTGAGATCTTTCATTTTACGGATCCTGCAGTATTCATTAACCTTTAAACATATTATAAATGCAAATTTAATATTGAACCCACTCTCCGAAAACTCTGCCAAAGAAACGTTCCAGCTCTCCAATAGTGATCCCCTTCAACTCGGGAACAATCCTAACAGACTCTTGTTCGTTGTGGTGCTTGTGATACAGCACTCCGTAGCCAAGATTTCTAATCTCCTTCAACGTTACAAATAACGCAGGCAAATCGGCAACAGCTCTAGCTTCCGGAATATCTCGAACTTTCTTCACTCGAGGGGGTTTTGGGGCTTTTTGACAGGCATTTGCTAGCTTTGAAGCCAATCTAGCGCTGGTTCTAGCAGTTGGTTTAAACTCTGGATTATCCCTTCTGGGTACATGTGATGACTCTGCTTCAGGTTCAGTTCCGGCACAATGTGGATCTTGTGCACCACTTGGGATCTGAACAATTTCTTCCTGATCAGCTTCAAGAACACCACTCGAATCTTTCGGTTGTTCATCTAATGAATGTGACTTTGAAAGGTTAGGGTTTGCTTCAGGTTCCACTGTAGCACTACAACACTTATCAACTTGAGCTGGAACTTCCGGAACAGTTGCAACATTTTCTTCAGGCTGCTTCCTCTTTCTGCTGTAAATTTTTCCTCCATTGACAACGTTTAAAAGCTTCCGCTCAAACTCACTTCCTTCAACTTTGACCTCTGGTAACTTGTACTTTACAGCGCCCTTCTTCACAAGAAGATTCCCAATCCCACAAATAGAATCGATGAAATTCTTACACTGCTCCCTAGTCAACTCTTCCACCTTTCCTTCTTCTTCAAATTCTAACGGTTTCTGCACACCCACCAACTCCAGTGGCACATTAAACATTTCATTCGTTAGCTTTTCAATCTCTCCGTGGTCCGACATGGTGAACAAGTTTTGCGCGAAATAATTAACCCTTGAATAATTTTAGTTCAAGTACACCAACGTTAGCTATAAACAATTTGTTTATATCTTGTCCGTTAAAACGTTAAAAATTTAATCACTGTAACTATTCGCAAGAAGAAAGAACAATTATGTCCTCATTATAAAAAACCAAACATCACACCAGCCCTTCTGATAGCAAACTGACAGGTTCAATGGCAAAAATTCACGCTGACCGGCTAAACACATGTAGGACTGACGGACTTACCTCCAAAACAAAACAACAACAGGCATACCTACATACACATCAAGTGTGCCCAAAATTTTTTGGTCCTTTTGTATCAAACAGGACGACATTTCTCAACTTCTCCTGCTCCAACTTGTGGAGAGTCTCATTGTTTGAGTATTGGAATTCTTAATGCTACTGCCAGATGGCAAGATCACACTCAGCAAATTCATACCAAGCTTGGTTGTTGGGAAATTGCAGGAAAAGTTTTTTTTTGGTCTCCTTCTGCTATATGAATACACATAACATATTGCATTATTTACAACACCAAGAGCATTTTATGACAACAACTTCTGCTGCACGCTTTTAAATTAGTCTCAAAACAACTCTTATTTTTTAACTTATTTTCTAATTCCAGCATGCCTCCTTGTAATTCATCATATGCATTTGTTGCACTTGCTTAAAAGTTTTCAGCGGGAGTTTTCAAAATGTTGGTTTGAATATTTCCAAACAAATCCATAAAAAATTGCAGCACTGCTAATTCAGTGAACCCAATCCGTCCGCAATTTTTAGTTTGCAAAGATGTTTACATCTAAGACCTATCTCAGCTGTGATTAGTCCGATTTTTTTATCATTGATGTTTGTCGTTTCCTTTACTTCTGAGTTAAGTACTCCAGAAGTTAAATCTATTTAAAACTGCTTAAACGTTGGGATTGAGTCACTTCTCGAGAAAAAAAGACCGCTAAACCTTCAAGTAAGTAATACAAGCTAAGAATATATTTTTCTTCTACAACACGTTGTTTCTGCTTCAACTCAATTCGTTACATCTTCTTTCTTGCAGTTGGTGCCATGAATGAGGTCACTCTAAAATCGGAGGCAATTAAAATGTACTGCTTTCATCTTCGAGGCTTTCCGGATTATTGGACAGAAGCGGATCTACTGGCTAGTCTCAATGCTGCAGGAGTTACTGGAATTAAGATTCTGCAGGTGCTTACCAAAACAGAAACGCTCAATTGCGGCGAGAAGGTGATCGTACCAAGTGGGGATGCACTCATCCTGTTTGGAGCTGTGGAGGGCCCAAAGTTCATAGTAAACCTATGGAAGTCAAGATCTGCGCCGGCCCCTTCTGAGAATCTAATAATCCATGTCCGCAGATTACATTTACCACTGAAGGTAGAAGCATTCTCTTTAAAGTTTTGCTACTAAAATACGTATTACTATTTGTCAAATCCGTTCGCAGCAATAAGCTTTAATCCTTTAATTTTTACTTTGTTTTACTTTTAGACCAGCGAACTGCAATTGTCCAACCTCGTCCATCTGACAACGTTGAATTTAAAGGGAGACTGTACTATGGAAGAAAATATTTACGAGTTGCATTGGAGGTCCTTATCGGCAAGACAAGAAATGTTACAAATGAACTATAGGATTTTAAAACATGAAGCAAAAAGCAAAGCGTCCAGTATGGCATCTCAACAACCCGTGCAAATAACGTTGTCTTTAATGCAACCTGTTGAGCATCTTGAACTTGGAGTTTGCAAGCAAAGTTGGAGAAGCAAAGAATTTGTTACTATTCGATTTGAACAAGACATCCCATGTTACATGCTCTTTGATGATACTTTGGAACCTCAGACGGCAAACAACGATGGGACAGCTTCAACTGGCAAAGAGAAGGAAATTGCGGCATCCAGCAAGTTTGAAAATGTTTCCTGTTCTCCAAAGACCGATACCTACGTTGAACAACAAATGTCGTGCTTTAATCCATCAACTGATGATGGTTTTGATGACAACTACTTTGCTGACGAGCTCTTCTCTCCTCCTAGTGAAATTGTTATAAACGTAGCCGCCGATAAGGTAGAAAAAGTTAAAAACAACGAAACCAGCGATTGTAGCATTGCCATTAAAGCTGAAACTACATCATCACAAGAAGACAAACAGGATGCTCGGAAGGCCATACTTGAACTCAGTAGTGCATCTGCAGCAGCAGCTCCGTTGACCATCAACATTCTAAACACCAATGAAGCTTTGGAGACTTCCATTCTTTACGTTGAAGGCTTACCCTACGGAATGGACGCCAACGCCATAGCTCGATATTTTGAAAAAGAACTGGGAGGTGCTGTTTACTGTTCTTTGCGCTTCAAATCAAAAGTAGGTTTGCGGAAGAATGGAGAGCGTTGCTATACGTATGACATACCTCAGCGTAATGGAGCAATCATTTTTAAAGATATGGTTACAGAGCAACTCTGCTTACATAAAAAAACGTTCCACTGTAAGTATGATTCATCCGCAGAGCCGAAAGTAACTCAAATCGTCACCGTGACTCGTCTGGAATGCAAATTAAAAGTAAGTTTGTAGTTTTGTAATGGCAAGTTTTAAAAAATTCATCTTGACCCCAACGTTTATGCTCATTAGAACTTTGCATGCATGTAATAATGACGTTTATATTCTTGGACACAAAGGTAGAAGCAGTTCTCTTGGAGCTCACAGCAAAAGAAAAAACAGTTGCAGACATGAATCCTTCCACCACTGCAAGTTTCCACAAAGCACATCAATCCAAAGTAGCTGCTTACCACCTGGAAATGATGTCTGAATTTGCTAGGACCAAAACGTTGATAGAGGATGGCTACCAGCTGCAAGTACTAGAAAGCGACATTCTGGTGTCTCAAACCGATTGGATGCGGGGCTGGAAAAAAACTCCAGCCTTTGGTTTTGTTTTGTCTTCAGCACCTTTGTGTACTGAGCCCGCTCGCCCTTGCTCAGGATTGAATGCCAAAGTTTCATTAGAGGACAAGTATGCTTCCACGTCCAATGCGGTAAAACCGATTATGCAGTCACCATTAGAAAAGCCTACGTCTAGCAGGGGACAACCATCCAGTTATTCAAACCCGGGTGCAGTTGCAACACGTCCGGGCAAACCAAGCGCTGCAGTTTTGACTGGCAATCCCGTTCCACTCCTAGTTCAAGGAATCTACTTTCGATGGGATTGCTGCAGATTGGCTCAGTATTTTGAAAGAGAATTAAATTGCATAATAAAGTTTTCTGCTTCGTATAACAAAATAGTACAGCGTGAAGGAACTAGTGAAACGTTGAAGATTCCGCAAGGGGAGGCCATAATAATATTTCAAACGGTAGCAGCTCAGGAGGCCTGCCTTGCTCGCAGGATATTCTACCCTCCGAACGTCCCGTGGGTGGGACCAAATCAACCCAGTTACATGAAAGTGTCACGAGTTGTGGGAGCAGTTCCGGTGAGTTATTTTTGTTTATTCAATTGTACACAGGAAAACAACTATGCATTAAAATATTTTAAAACAAGAATCATTTTTTGTTCTTAGATTGCTAAAGCCGAGTCAGCATTGAAATTACAGGAACGCGTTTTTGCTGGAATGGGTGCTGTGGAGTTTCCTCGTTTCACTTCAAAATACCGTGAAATGGTTAAAAATCACCATATTGTGCTGACGCAGAATCAGTATCGGTTCAACGTGCTAAGATTGAAAGAACAGGTGCGTTTCCAAATTGTTGATAAATGTGTCTTTGACGCCTTCAATGATTGGTGGATGGAGCAGTTTCGTGCAAGGAGAAGCCAATTGAATTCTTTATAAAACATGTCAACGTTGGTGGCGTCTTAAATCATGCGTTGCTATCAATATCCTACTAAAGTGTGTCTTTTATAGCTGTAAATACCTTTGTTATGCAATTTTGTTAAATCATGTTTGAAGTCTGCATCATATAATGTTTTAGTAGTATCCTGCGTCGTTTTTGAAATCACAACATTTAATACAACTACACTATCACTTTTTTTTCTTGGGAATATTATATTTGTTGATAAAAACTATTATTGGCATTTCCAAATAACAATTAATAAACTCGAAATAAAATTAGACAAAGCTGACGGACCGAGTGAGGTAGCTTTTCTACGTTTTATCAACTAATAATTTATGTGGTAAACAGTGCAATACTCTTTGGTATTAGGGATTCGGCAAGCGTTTTCGCCAAAGATACTTAGGTTCGCATGTAGGTTATAGCTCATATTTCTGCAACATAAAATTGCTTCTCTGCTACTAACAATTCAAATACACTGCGGCTGCATGATTTTTCTGATTCTTTTGGCGTGCTACAAATAGGCCTACTTCTACATATTTGTCTTCTTCCAACAAGGCAGTAGCAGGAGAAAATAAGTTTATTCTTCCTGGAACGTTATGTTAAAAGGATCAACAGGAGGAGTTATTTTAATTCTTCCTGCAGCATTATTTAAATAGCGTAAACAAGAAAAGTTGTAATCATTCTTCCTGCAACATTTCTTTTTCCTACTTTTTATGCATAGCAGAATAATTCCTTGCCTCATGTTCTTATGAACAGCAGAAAAACCAAAATCGAAATCTATGTAATTAGTAAGACATACAAAACGTTAAAAGTGATTGTCTTGTCTCATTTATGCTCGTTTTTACATTACTTTTAGTATTATTATTGCATTTTGTCATGATTAAGAAATAGAACACGTAGAAAGCTCTATAGTTCAAAAATAACACTTTTTATTGTGATTTCGGACTTGGAGTAATTACACAATCATTTTCTTGCTAAAAAGCAACAAGTTTTAATTTGCATCAGGCATTTAATTATTCTCTGAAATTTTAGTTTGACATTTACTTTTTGTGTATCAGGTATAGCCAACGTTCGTTTCAATTGTAAGGATGGCGAGAACCCCAGTTTGGCACATTTGCCTGATTGGAAGAACTGCTTGTTCCGCTGTTTTCCAAACCTTCAACGTTGGATGGTGTGTGCTCCCAGGAATAATTGCCTGATATGTTCTGTAGATCTTCAGCACTGTAGACTGGGGAGCTTAAATTGGACGTAGGGGACCCAAACTGAAGCGACTGCTCTCCAAACGACGGTTGCGATGATGTGGAACCATGATTCGGTGGACTGGCGTAGGGATACATTGGAAAGGCTGGGCCTGGAGAAATTGGAGTTGAGGCATACGGTCCGTAGTTGTACATGTCCAGCATTTGCTGCGGAGGACTTTGAAATCTGTGAGCAGACCCTTGGTGCCAAGTCGGATATAAAGGAGCGCTGTAAGGTCCAGGTTGCGGAGCTGGAATCCAGTTAGGGGGCGGCGCATAAGACATCAACGTTGGTTGTGCTGTGGAGTGTGCCACTGGATTGAAATGTTGACTTGGGTACCCTTGATGAGCAATACTCGATTGGAGAGACATGGCTTGATACCCTTGAGCTACTTGTACCAGATCAGGAAATAGCAAACCCCCATCTTGCTGCACATGAACTCTTGCGTGCTGATTGGTGTAGGATAAGTGCAGTGCATTTCGATTAGGTCTCCCCTCCACAGTCCGCATTGAATACTCCATGTGGGTGTTTGCTTGAGTTCCCCAGCTGCAAGAATAGTTTAAGTTAGATATTTTAGTAATTGGATATCTTTATTTTCATAGACAAAAAAAAATATTTCTTTAAACAATAAAATATGACATCATACGTGGTTGGAGGAGCAAGTACAACGTTTTGTGGTTGAGTTGGCTGCTGCTGAGGCTGCGTTGCTACTGTTCTTGGTCCTTCAACGTTACCAAAGCTGGCACCTTCTTGTCCAGGCTGTCCTGTTTGTGCTTGGGATGTACCCGGAGTAGGGCCCTCTTGCTGATCAGTAGTCGTGGGGAGACTGTCAGCGGGGACTTCCTTTGACTCACCACCTTCAGCATTTTGAATTTGCATGGAGCAGTCAGTAACAATTCCAGGCAAGTAAATCCGGCCGGCTATTTCGTTAGCAGCTACTTGTAACATTTCGATGACGGAGTTGGAAGCTTCGAAACAGATGCTTTGAATAAGATCTTCAGCCTTCTTTACCAGGGTCTTGTTTTTTTCTTCTTCTGGCAAGGTCTTGATTGTGGAAGTGGCATTAGCATCTTGCTGCTTGCCTTGCACCGCATCGGCAGGAACCATTGTAGTCTTCACATTATTTCCTTTGTCACTTGGGCCAGCTGCTTTCTCCAACGTCTGTGGGGTTTTTTGCTCTTCGCCAATGCAATCCGCGTCTCCACTTGTGGGGGCAGTTTTGGCATTAGCATCAGGTTGACTTGAAGGTCCGGGAGCAACGTTGACAGTTTTCTTTTCTGATACCTGACCTCCTGATGCAGGACCAGGTGGAGTGGGGCCAGTTTCAACAACGTTAGAATCCTTTTGAAGAGGTACAGTTGGACCTGTGACCTTAACGTTCTCCGCCTTCTTCCGTTCAACAATTTCAAGATGTCTCTTTGCTTCCGCGCCGGTTTTCAACGTTTCCCAGCCACTCCATACCACCCCTTTACCTTCGCGTCTGGCCACCGCTTCAAGATTACCCCAGTACAACTCCATGTCGAAGTACACAGGAATGAGCATAAGCACTGGATTGTACATACTTCCGAAACGTTGCAGTACAGAATCGCTCGTGCACATCTCCCATTGTGCGATAGTTGCGTCATCCGGGTAGCAACTCATTATTTCCACATAGTCCTTCTGGATGGTAAGATGCAGTCGAACTTGATTAAATGACCTGCGGATATTCACTTTATCGAACAGTCCAAGGTAGCCAAAACCAACCAGGAGGTCCCTTAGATCGCAGCGGACGTGGAGCGAAAAGTCTTGCTGGGCGTCCTTCCAACGTTTTCCAATTTTAGCATCCAACTGCTGCAATTGCATTCTTCGTTGTGGCGCCAGTCTACCAACGTTGTCCAACTCCCAAGGTGCAAAGTTGGAATTTCGTTGCTGCTGGAGTCGATTATAGTCTTCATATGCCGCATTTTTCCGTTGGAGCCAATCAGAGAGTTTTTCGTATATTCGACGCATATTTTCAAAGAAAGTGCAGGCAATCGCTAATTCCGCTGTGCCGGGATTGGTGAATTTCGTAGTGGCACTAACGTTTCGGTGTTGGTGATGCTGGATCCGGTCCCAAATCTGCCGGTTGCTGCTGTCGACATGTTTTCTATTGGTATGTCCACCGGCACGTCGATCAAGATTGCTTTGTAGGAACTGCAAGAACCTTCTCAGATACATGGAAGCTGGGTCTGTTCCTGTAATTCTTTTGTTTCCATGCAGAAGCAGCATTTCCTCAAAAGTTCTTCCACAGGATCCAACGTACTGAAGTTGAGGACCGTCCTCCACAGCCTTACCAACGTTGGGACGAAGGAACACTACCTCTTTCTTTATATCCGCGGCGGTCAGCCAGCGCTTTGCAGCTTCTTTTGTCACCCTTGGGTTTTCATCCACTGCAGCAACATGTTGGCTCCCTTGGGTGGAGACACCTTTCGTGGTTCCTGGGAGTGAAGCTGCAAAAAATATTCACATATGAGTCTTTGCCGTTAAATGGAATGGGTGTAGAACTATCGTTATTTTATCTTTGGGTGATTGTATTTACCCATTTTTGTCAACAACGTTATCACCAGTACTTAATGCTCAAGTTCTGAAAATAAACCAAGCAATGAGCCAATTATGCAATTTAGACTCTGAAACCTCTACTTTAAATCTTCAAGAATTTATCTTCCGGATCTTTCAACGTTAAGCTTAGATTTTAGTTTGAATTTACACCGGCTTTTCTAAACTCAAATTATTTTGGAACGGACAATTTACGTTTGCCAGGAATTTTTTGGCATTATGAGTCAAATATTTTTCAAACTTTGACAACTTGAAAAGGAAAAAAATTTAATTCAAAATAAATGATTCTACCAGCTGAAATTTTTTTAAACTACGATGGCAACAAAACAGGAAGCGTTTAGTGCGTTCCTCCTGCTTTAAATGATCATGTCTTACAACAGTACAACATAGATTTGCGACAATCATATTTATTAAGATTTCTCTCAACTTTAAAAAAGCATAAATCAAACAATTATGTTTCATAAATGGCTTTAATTTTGATCAGTTGTGATAAAGTGCAATAGCATTAGTAATATTTAAAACACGAATCATTTCCGACAGTTATATTTTTCTTTGCTTCTATTCAGCAATACCGATTTCTGCGATGGATGCTTCTGTCGTCTCCAAAATGACCTTCTTGCATGTTTTGATCTCGTTCTTCAAGTAGACAATCACATCGTTCCGAAGCTGCTCGAGTCCCTCGGTTTTCCAACCTGTTAGTACGACTTGCTCACAGTTACGCACCTGCTTCAAAAAATTGATGGACGGGGTTAGATAACTTGCGACATTCAGTTCGATTGTTTCAACGTCATTGATCTTCTCTTTGCTTTCTCCAAGGAATCCAAAGAAGCTCTGGTCCACCCCAAATACTTTCAACGGAAGCCTGGCTGACATCCGGTTCACAAAGACGGGCAAATCATGGACAACGTCGCAGAAGCAGTCATACAGTCGAAGTTTTTCCACGTTGGGAAACAGCCTAACGATGAGGTCCACAAAGTCGGGTTTGTTGTTATACTCAGCTCCAAAATTCCCTAGGCGGAGACTCACAACGTTTTGAAGGACCTGGTCTTCCTTAGCCAACAAGAGTTGCTCGGAGCAAACTGTTAGACTTTGGATGGGGGATCCAGCTACGATAACAAGAGTTACAAACTATTGATATGCATTCAGATTAAACTCAAAAATGAAACCACCGTTAATGCTTAAGTCAATTTAGAATATTTTTATTTACCCAAGATCTTGTCGTTGAGGTACCTGCCCATGTGGCTGTCTGTCATCTCAAATGCGATTTCTGCAGCTTCCAGTTTGGTAAACCCTCCTTTCCGTCCCATCGTCTCAAAGTCTTTCCGAGCTTCTGACTTGCTGAAGATGAGTCCATCCCCGATAAATCGGACAGCTTTAGCATTCTCACACAGCTTAGGCAAGCTCTCAAGAAATGCAATCTTTAGTGGAAAGCAGGCCTTCCTGATGATCCAATCTTCACAATGAACAAACTCGACAGTCAGTTCCTCAACGTATTTACCACCCACATTAAGAATCTCTCTCACCCAGTTCCAGAACCCTAATGCAACCGAAACGTCTTCCTCTTTGGAACATTTTGACCACTCAAACTCTGCAATGTGAAGATATCGCATCTTCTCAACGACTTCCGGATCCGGGTTCTCTGCTCCAAGGAGATTTGCAGCATCATTCCAACGAAAGGCTCGAGTCCAGATTGACATTTCTTCTCCCTCTTCCACCGACTTTTTCTGGAAGTAAAGCTTTTCTTTCCACGCAGGTTCCACAGCGTTCAAGTTTGCATCCATGCCTCAGAACCAGTGGTTTCAACTATAAAGGGAATAAATAATTGTTGCATCACTGCCCATTCACAAGTTCTGTAAAATTAAAAGCGAATGTCATCCCCCTTTGCAATAAATATTTTTTAATACCTCAAGCTCAAGGTTTCAAGTTTTATAAATAGGCCCGTACTGCAAATACTTTGAACTCTGCACAGTTATAGTTAATTTTCAAAAAGTACCAATCAACGTTGCTCCTGAATTAGCTATTTTAACTTTAATTTTTGACATTTCCAGCGATTACCGGTTTTAGATACGGAATGCACTAAACATTTACAGCTGCAATATAAGATGTTGTTGAGGAGGTTTTGGCAACAGCTGTTTCCTTGACAAGAGCGAAAATGCTGCGCACAGTCGGTATGAATTCAAAGCTTCTACGTTCAATTCAATGCATGATGGACCATCACTGATGGTAAAGATGATCAATGATCATATTAGAAGCACGAGTGTAGGGGACTTTGATTGCATAGCAAGATCAAAGAGTTTTGATTAAAACGGATAAGCATCAATTTATGCCAAATTTGTACAGGTGAAGGCTCACACTCTTCCTGTTAAAGAAGAATTAAACAGGAAAAGTTTTGCATCTTCTTCCTGCAAGAAAGAATTATGGAAACACGAGAACTTTTACAGTATCCTCCTGCAAAAAATTTATAGGTACAGGCGAGGTGCAGCCCCGTGCTTCAACAGCTACTAACGTTGTCTTTAAATTTGAGCTGACCTGCAACTTGCAATGACCTTTATTTTGACCAGACGACTTGTTTTATTATGCCAAAAAGATATAAGGATTAAAAAACAATAAAAGAACAACGAAATTTTGTGATTTTGCATAAGGCTGCATTTTAATACTAATCAGACAGAGTGAAATAAGGAACGGGCTCATACAGTTCCCTGTGTGTAAAAACTGAAACGTAAAAGGTTACATTTCACTATTGAAATAACAAAAGTCGCTTGCATCAAAATTAGTTTTTTAAAGTATCGTAGTAATAAATATTGTCGATTCCACCGTTTGAAGTTCTTGAAAGCAAAACCTAAAGCGTCTTCTGGCTGCACCTACACTGATAGAATTTATGAAACTCGTCGGAAATCCTGGAATGAAAATTCAAACGTTAAAGTAAACTAGTCATAATGTATTACAGTGTAATGATACGAAGATGTCGATAATGGTAAAATCAATACGTAATGCGTCTGCCTAGTTTTCCCTTCTGAACGCAGTAGATGTTGTGACGAAAAATTGCTGCTTCGCTGGATTCCAAGAATGGACCATCGTATACATGTAGGTCAAAGTCTTGTAATGAGATCACTCCAAAACGAATGACGGTACGTAGCCCTTGGAATTTTTGAACAACTGCAGAGGAGATTTCATCAGAATCCTGGCCTTCTCGGCACCCAACCAACGATATTCTGCAAGCACCAAACACATTTATTAATTTTTACTCATCATTTTTATCATTTCTAACGCAAACGAATCGTATAAAGCCCCTTTGATTCCCGACTTACTTTGTCACTAGCTCATAAACCGAAAGCTCCTCCAAAATCAGATCATCTCTCATGAGTACTCGTACTAAAAGGTCTCGTGGTATGTCTACACTCAACTCGGGTTGTTGTAGTAAACGTCTAAGAACAATATAAACACGATGCTGAACGTTGTATGATTGGGTACAATTATAGATTTTATAACGATTAAAACTAAACCTTGTCAAATTTGAAATTCCAACGTTGTCATCTGCGAGATCGTAAATAGTCATAAATTTTTTCATCAAGTGTGTAGTGTTTGGCTCCTCTTGTCCGTACAGAAACCAGGGAATTGATGGGATTTGAAAAATCATACTTAAGTTGACAAGCTGCTTGATGTCATTGCTTGAATCCCATCCATCTTCACGGTCTTGAGAATGAAGAAACTAGTTTTCAAAACGCAAATGAAGGGTTCAATTTTGGAAAACCTCTGCATGGTTGAATGATAGTAATGCGTCTTAATTGATTACATTCATTATTTTACCTGCCAAAATAAGTCCACCACAGATTGATTGAAGGATTGTCCTTGTAGCATATCATTGATTAGTTTCATTTGATGGGGACAAGTACTAAGTTCTTCTCCTATGCGAGCCGTTAAAACGAGAAGATGGACGTAAAAGGTACGAGGCAAAACTTTAGATCCGAACAGCACATTGATGACAAAGCAAACTCCCCCAGCCTTATTGTAGTTGTCGCAATTTAATTTCAGCACATGAAAAAGTACGCTGCTTCCTCCTTCTTCCAAAAAGCTTCTAAGGAGACGAGCCAAAAAGAAATCCTGGAGCACAGTGGACACTTGCACTGATGTGCACTCAAACTGAAGTATTCTGGGGTGACTTTTTCCCTTTTTCCCAGCCTCCATGACTGCTAGATGGTCCATGATTTGAGCTTCAACGTCACTGTTTTGAAAGGATAGAAAAAAGCATAAGTCAAAGTGCTAGCAGATATTGCAAAAAACGATTATGGAAATTCAAGGTATTGGGGTCGAATATGAGTAATACTGAGTAGTTGTTGTAGTTGAGGTATCAATAGATTTAAAGCTGTCCAGCGAAACCTGCTTCGTGAATTCGTCGTTTTTGTTGAACCTAGAAATAAAATTGAAATGCGCTGTAAACTTGATTAACCTATGGCTTTGAAATTGTTTGAGATTTACAATTTAACCTCAGTAGCTTCCAGTAGCAGCACCACTGCAACAATTTGTTCAACGTTGGATCATTCACGGCCTGCATGCTGCTACATAATTTCAGGAATTCATCTGTTGGCATTGTCTCAACAGATGACAGAGCAAGCAACCCAATCAAATAAGCGTGAGTAAAATCATCTGGGTTTCCAGTGATAAACTGTAGTAATTTATCGCAATTAGCAAATCCAATTCCGCTGTGGATAAACTAAACAAAGAAGCAGTTTCATTGGATTTGATAAACAATGTTACATTTCTTGCAAGTTAATAAAGAAATTAAGATGTGAACCTGCAGAATTTGGTGAAAAATTTCCATGTCTGCTACGACGAATGGAAGCACTAATGTTTGCTTGTCAGTAGTAATGCTGCTGTCAAGAAGATGCCACAACTGCAAAAGTCCAGAGTTTACGCGAACGTCATATTGGCCTGGGGTTATGTCAAGCGGAATCTGGGGCCCCTCAGTAATGATTAATCCCTTAACTTTCAACGTTACGTTCATTAAGGAATCCGCAAATGCTGCCTTCAATATCAAATGCCACCAAAAATTCTGTTTCTCAGCCACCGAGTTCACGTATGTTACACCGGGTTGTTGGCTGCAGTGGCCCGTGCGTATCTCATTGTCAACGTTTTCCTGGTTCATTTTAATGGTGCCATGCTGAGGTTGTTCCATCACAAAGTTTTGGGATGATTGGGTTCCTCTAAACTTTGTAAGGCGACTTCCACAATATTTCAGTATTCCCCGCTCATCGGTTACTCGAAGCTTCTAGTAAATGCAATTCTTAATATTAATTATAAACTGTTCTTCTAAATTGTCTTCAAAAATAAAGCGATTAAAATCACTGCTGCTATATTATTATGCTACACCTGAGGGGGCGAGTTGCTGAGGTCTGATTCACGGTGATGGCTTCTTTTTTGGCGTTGTACACTTGTTACTAGATTACTTTCTACTACATGCTGGCGATTTGGTGATGACGCCTTGTCAAATGTTTCATTTTCTTCAGGCTGGAAAGGCACTATTGGTGATGTTTGAAGAATGTATTCCCCGAGACTTGCTGGGGTGGGAGGGAAAGCATCAGTCTCATTTGGATCAGAGGACTTTTCTTCACCGCCAATAAGAGGTAACGTTATGTAAGCTGGTGAAGAGGCGTCTTCTTGGTTACGCATTTCAGACCTTGGCGCAAGTTGAATAACGCTAAAACTGGATTCTGTGCTGCCAGAGTTATCCTTGTCACTGTGCTCAAACTTGGAGTTGGCGTCAGATGACGCAAAATTGTCATCAGAATCCACAATGTCCTGCAATATGAAGCAAAATCAAATTATGAACAATTCAAAGTCATTCTGGATTGAAACGTTGCGTTAAATCTGTAGAAATATTTAGTTAACAAACCTGACTGTTATCACTAACAGCAGCAGAAGCAGTATCTACTCCTTCAGCTTCATTCGCAGGTCTAATTCGAAGTTTTTTTAAGAAATCAGCTGTAATTGTCCAGTTTGCTGGAAGCCCTCCTTTACTGTTGCAGGCCGTTGGGGATTTTGCCGAGCAATTTCTATTATTCCGCAAAACGTGGGAGTATCGAAAAGAATCTATCGTACATTTTTTACCGCAAACCCCACAAAGCAGAAAACGGTGGCAGGTACGGATGTGCTTCCCAAGCTCAACTTTTGTATTAAAACTAGAACGACATTCAGTATCATCACTTCTCAACTCTGGACACACAAATTCACGCGAAAAATGCGGTTTTTTACCGCGCCTAGACTCTACGTTTTCACCTACATTTTTTTGCATTGTTATTTATGCTTAAAACTGATTTGCATTGTAGGTTTTCTAACTCCAACGTTGGAAATCAAAATAAAATTGATTGTTAAATTGTCAAAATTATTTTTGTTTTGAACTGAGCTACGGATCCACTTGCTATGGAAAGAGCTTCTTGTTTTTTACTGCACTTTCTGAAAACACATTGCTCTTGTGTAAACAAATTGGAAGGATAAATTTATGAAAACAGATAGCCCGCCGTTTTGTCCCAGATGACAGATCCCAGCAGTGACAGTGCTAAACACACATGAAAGATATGCTAAACTTAAGCAGTCGACACGCGGGAGGTGGTCTCAAAAAACCAAGTAGGACAGACCCTAATTTTTTTGGATCACACGACCAGCTTTCCTTTTAAAACGTTGAAAGTCATAAGTTTGAATGCATTTGAAGCATTTTGTGCATGACAGCTGCACTTGCGTGTTTTGGTTTGGTTGCTCAACATTGCTTCCAGTTTTTAAAGAAAAAGTCTGTTAAAGCGCATAGGATTTAAAAATTTAAGCACAACGAACAGTTACCCGATTCACAGTAACAGTGACAGTTCAGAAATCCCAATGGAAACTTCCACCCCTAGCACAATGTGTTCGAAAGCACTCGTTTTTCAGCAGTTCCACGTTGAAGAAGCAGGACCTTCTGCATGCGTTAAAGGCACCCCACGGACTTTAATGCCAGACATTAGGTAAGTAACTGTAGCTTTTTGGAACAATCATTATTTTTGCCATTGTTTTATACAAAAAGGTTGTGAAACAAAACAGCAAAAATTCAAGCAACTTTTGATCAAGAAAGTTACTTTTTACTTTAAATTCTACAGAATGTTTGGAAGGACTGCCGATGGAATATCAGTTTGCTGTAACGTTGTCAATTTTGGCCCTGTTCTGTACGCAAAATTTCCACCCAACTTTACAATTCAGAATTGCAAAACTTTACTTTCAACGTTGAATGAGATCTTTCAAGCTAGTAGCCTATCACCTGGACCTCAAGTTGGAGACTGGATTTCCGGAATTACAATAGAGCAAACTGGAAAATGTTCCAAAGTAGGAAAATTCACAACAAGAATGTCGTAAGCTGCAACACCCATACTCATTAGTCAGATTGATTTAATCATACATACAAATCGTGCAGATATTCAATATCTTTTGTTCTTATGATTACTTTATGTAGATGCTTCTCTGCAGTAGCCAACTTTTTGGAAGGATACGTGGTTGATGTCCAAGGGTGTCCCAAGTTTACTATCAATTTTATTATGAAGAGTTACAACTTTGTCGGCATGTTTATGCAGGAGCACGGGATGGTCGGATTCTCCTGGATTGAATTGACTGAAGGCTCTTACACCTCCAGGCTCGGCTCTTCGCACGGTAATTACGGTCTTGCGCGCCCCTTAATGAATGCAACGTTGGAAATATGTTAATTTGTTTGTTTCAAATAAAGGGTCTCGTTACTCAACTTGTCAGTTGGAGATTGATGTGTCTGCGGACCGCCTAATTGCGCATGCTCCAACAGGCTGCTGGTCAAATATCGTGCCTCTGAAGATTTTGTCTGTGGATATTGAATGTCTTGGAAGGGGGGATATATTTCCGGAAGCAGAACATGATCCAGTAATTCAAATATCTACAACCATGTTTTGCTATTCAGATTCCGAAGCAAGCTCCAAAACGTTGTTCACTCTGAACACTTGCTCCCCGATTGATGGCGTCTTAGTGAAAAGCTTTAAATTGGAGTTGCAGTTGCTGGAAGCCTGGGCAGAATTTGTTGCAGAATCAGATGCAGATATTATAACCGGATACAACGTTACAAAATTTGACCTCAAGTATTTATTGCAACGCGCCAAGATACTAAAGATGGAAAGTTTTGGTTTTAACTTGGGACGAATCGTTGGGAGAGAAAGTATTTGGTTCCCTGTTTTTGGTAAGCAAAGATTTTCGTGGAGGCAAAACGTCAATGTCAACATTCCGGGGCGCCTGATTTTGGATGTAATGTTGGTCGTAGCGGACGATTCAGATCCTCGCAATCGACTACAAGACGTTTGCCTAAAGTATTTGAAGACAGGAAAGGAAAACGTTGATTATACGGAAATTCCAGATCTTTTTGCTGGAAACGAAGAAACCAGGAAAATATTGGGACTATACTGTCTAAAAGACTCTCTACTTGTAATGCAGCTTATAAAGAAACTGGACCTGATTAAAGGAAATGTTGAAACGATTCAGAAATCGGGCTTACAGTTTCATGAATATTTATGCACTGGCTACATCTCTTCAAATTCTGCGAACGTCTGCAACCATTTGGTTGGTGTGCTGAAAACGGAACGTAAAGAAACATCCCTTGAAGAAGTACTGCTTGCTAGGATCGACCACTTGGAAAACGACAGCATCAACGTGAAACAGCAGCTTGAAAAAGCAGCCAAACCTAGATATCTCGGAATGACTCCACGTAGACTGGTTAAGCGGACCGCTTTACAGATTAGTGGATCAGAAGTAAACCGTTTGGCTTCCAACGTTGGTTTCAAGCCTCCCAGACAGAGTCTATCTGTTAACAAGGACAAGCATCGCAAGATTGAATAACAAATTCTTATCAAATGATCCATGCTTAAAGTTATCATCGGATTATATATACACGTTCTTGAATTTATGAAAATTGTAACCACTCCACGAAATAAATACTTAAAAATAGTAATATTTTGATGTCCTGCTCAGAATGTACTGAAGTGCACACTTTATTTATGCGACAACACCAGAATCTCCGCAAATTAAAATTGGTAATCTTACGATTTGGAGCAAAAACATAGATTATAGTTTGAATGTATAGTAGATTGCAAACAGTAGATTAAAAAATCATTTTTCTCCACAACGTTGGTATTAATGAATTTTATATACGATGTATTGGTTAGATATGAAGATAAAGATGCTAGGCTCATCAGTTGAAGGCTGGCGATTGCTAAGTACTATATTAAAATTATTATATTACTGCAAAAAAATATTTAAACGCTTAGAAAAATTAAAAAAAAACAGTGCATGACCTAAATTAAACATGATATGCAAATGCAGAAATATTTCTGCACATTGCATTTACTAACGTTAAAAGTAACCTTAGAACAGCCGTATTGGACCATCACAGGAGAAATGTGTTTGCTGGTAAACACAAGTAAACCATCCTACGGATATGCGAGTAGCACGACAATTTTTTAAAGTTCTTTCTGTTAGTCTTATGAGCAGGAAGAAGGAAGAAAATTTCCTCCTGGTAGACTAAAGCTAATAACAGGAGGATTTTTAAAAATTCCTCCTGTTGATACAGAACAAACCGAAGAGCAGGACGACTTCTCTTAGAGTTCCTCCTGCTATTAGGTTTAGATAACCAATAGTAGTTCTGGAAAATCCTCCTGCTATTAGATTTAGTCTACCAGGAGGAATCTTTTCTTCCTTCTTCCTGCTCTTAAGAATAACAGGAAGAAATTTAAAAAATTCTTCCTGCTTTGTGGTTCTTTTCGACTACCAGGAGGAATTTTTAAAAAATGTCTCCTGTTGGTCCATACGTAATAGCAGGAGGAGTTTTCAAAACTGCCTCTGGAAATGCATGCATGCAATCTTCTGGGATGAAGTACATGAGTAATTTTTTTGTGCAAATATGAGTTTAGTTTTTTCCGTATGTGTAATGAACTAGCTTGATATGAAAATTCGCCGAAAATGTTTTGGAGGTCATTTGATGCCCGATGCAATGACATGTAGTACAAAGTTATCATGCATATGCTAAACCAATAAAGTGCATTCAAAGGATTCTTCAATATATTATTACATATCAATAATTCATAGTAATCATTATTAGATTTTTATATACATCAACGTCACAACGATATGTAGTAGAAGAATAGATCAGACTGTCAGGAATCAATAAAGAAATGACAAATAATATTTTCAACGTTGCTAATAATTAATCAAATTCATTAGTAGGTTAGTTTTGTCTAAATTGTAAATTGTAATATGGTGAGGAGAAGAATGGAAAGTGAAGTCCTAGTTGTTCCTTCCTTGGAGCTCGCGAGTCCACCAGTCGGTGTGGAGGTCAAAAATAAAGTTATTCACATGTTGAAATGAAGCTCCGTCTTCCTCTCGAAGCTTATTGAAGCGCCATTGGGTAAGCACCATCGCGTAGTGGGCATCAAATACAACGTTGCGAAACCGAATTCGAAATTGCTGGAGCTCCGCTTCAGTCATTCCGGCGGTCACGCGATCCCGTAACTGAATGGCTTCAATGGTTCTGGCGATCTGTAAACAAAAACACAATGAAAATTTCAAACATATTAGTACACCCTATAAAACTTAAGTGAGATAACTAAAAATTTCTTTAAAAATTTTAAGTAGCTTACTTGAACTGGATACATAAGTCTTGAAATCTTTATGAAGCGGCGTTGCCCGTTGCTTTGGCGTGGTACTCCGATAGGGTAGAACCTTTCAGTCTCCAAACATGCAGTTTGAGAAGCCAACGTTTCAAAGATAATGACTCCTTCGCCTTGCGGGATCTTGAATGTCTCACTCGGAAACCCCGCATCAATACGTTTTACAATCTTTGAGTAAAGTGCGCAAAACTTTACTCCATGGCCCAGTTCTGTCGCAAAATACTGACTGAGATGGTGAGCGTCCCAGTGAAAATAAATTCCTTGTACAAGTAGAGGAATGGGGTTCTCTTGAACGACAGCCGGAAGGGATGGAGGAGGTTCGGCAATTGAACTTGCTGCAGCTTTCTTTGAAGTGAACGGATGGGGCAACACGACCGCAATAGGAGTTGTTGGACTCTTAGGGAGGGAACTTGCTACAGCCTTCTTTGAAGTAGATGGTTGGGGTACTTGGACCGCAGAAGTAGCTGGAGGATTTTCAACAACGGAACCTGCTACAGCTTGCTCGGTGGTGGACGGTTGGGATGACTCGAAAGCTGCATCATCCACAGCCTCTTGCAACGTTAAAAGTGAAGGCGTGGCGACCTCGCCTTGTTCCTGCATGATTCCTGTAGAACGAACGGTGGGGCTGCAACTTGAAGAATTTGCAGATGATACCATGGTCATCACAACGTCCAGAAGTTCATCTTGATTTTCTTTGGATCCATCGAGGTCCTGAGTCGGTTCGTCTGCTGTTTTGAATTTATCAAACTCAAGAAGCTTGTAGCCAAAACCCAGCGACTCCTCTCGTTTTCGGATGTTCCACTTATGGTTGTCAAGTGCGTAGCGCAGAGCAACTGGGTTGTCATCAGAATACAAAATCGAAAGACACTCACGTATGGGCAGAGGAAGGTCGGAAACCTACAAGTCAAACAAAAATCAGATTTATGCAATCCTCACGTTATACACTAATATTCACATATATTACCACAGAACACACAAATATATTTCAAAAATCTTACCTCCTTGGGTAGCTCCAAACGTTCAACGCTGACGCAGACATCTCTAAACCCTTCAAAAAGTTTTTCCTGATCTTCAAAATCATTTCCAGTGAGTGCATTACGAGCACAATCACCAAAAACGACAATCGCTTCTCCACTTGAAAGAGTCACTTTCTCTCCCGGCACGAGAGTCACCGTTTTGGTGAGAACCTGGACAAATTTGATTCCAAAGAAACCAGAACTCCTCAGTAACATCTCAACAGTCGTGTCAGTCCAATAGGCTGGAAGACCTCGAACATGGAAGCAGTTGTACTTCATCGCGTTTACCTTACCGTCAACTTTAATCATAGTACTGCCTGCAAAATGTAAAAATAAATAAGAATTTGTTTAAAACCCCAAAAGTCTAAAGTGTAGTAGTGCCACTAATTTAAGGATTCATTGTTCAAGCAATCACTAAGAAATAAATAACAAGTTTAAAGAAGACTAACGTACGAATTAAATATTTCACACAATCGCTTTCGGCACGACTTAAGGACTTGGAATTAACTCCACAATTAATAATATTTTGACGTTGCAAGAATTTTTAAATTTCCAAATAGTTTGAAGCAAATTAAATTAAAAAAGAAGACAGAAGCTCCAAAGAATGTTTAGGTTGGATTGCAACAGGAGACATGAATAAATGAACTTGTAATACTTATTTAAATCTAAGCATTTGCTCTTGAACATGCATTGTAAGACTGAATGCTGACTCGACACGACTTTCATGCACAAAAGTTGATTTAGAGACTAAAGTAACAACGAACAGTCCATCCGTTATGCTGTAATGATAAAACCAAAATATTTCTGTCTTTATTTCCTTACCTTTATTTCTCCACCCTTTAGCGAGTCTCACTCCACGTTAAGAAGAGAAAATAACTAGTGGATGGGATAAACTATGTACTGCTACTTTTTGAACGTTATTGTGGGTCCTTTGAATCCGCCTTAAAATTTCTGTCAACTTCAATGTTGTTTCACCTTTAGCCAACACCACCTCCAACGTTGACAAATCGTTGTTCCTGGTGGCTGGTCACTTGGGTTTTTCTTCTTTTCTTCTCAAATTGCAAAAGCTTCTACCTTTAGCAAGCACCACCTCCAACGTTGAAGAAGCGTAAGTCCTGGTAGGTGATAAGGCTCAATTGGTCTTGCAGGAGCAGCTCTAGAAATGTGTAATTCATTACCGAACAAAAAACTAGACTGATGCAGCGGGTCCGGAAAAGTTCCTTTTATTTGGAACCAAAAAAGATTAGTATTGGGAAGGGGACAGATCTCAACATGACTCGACTCTGACTGAAGCTCTCCCTAGAAATAATTTGCATGTTTGATTGGAGTCACTGCTTCTACAGCCAAGTCGAGTCCTTCTGCAGCTTCAATGCACGCAACGTTGAAATGATTCAAATAGCAGGAGGACTCGAGGAAGTCTTCCTGCAAACTCCAATGTAGCCAACGTAAATATTCAAATAGCAGGAGGACTTGAAAAAAATCCTCCTGCTACCTCTATCTAACCAGACCGCAGGAGGAGTTGGAAAAAAAGTCTTCCTGCGTCTCCAGTTCAACCAACGTGGAACATTCAAATAGCAGGAGGACCTACTTGAAAGTTCTCCTGTTTCTCTGTGTAAGCAAGAAAGTAAACTGAAGATCTCTGTAGGAATAATTTGCATGTTTAAGTGGAGTCACTACTTCTACTGCGAAGTCGAGTCCTATTGCAAACTCCAATGTGCTTAACGTAAAATATTTAAATAGCAGGAGGACTTGGAAAATTCTTCCTGCGTCTCCAATTCAACCTACGTGGAATATTCAAATAGCAGGAGGACCTACTTGAAAGTTCTCCTGTTTCTCTCTGTAAGCAAGAAACTAAACTGAAGATCTCTGTAGGAATAATTTGCATGTTTAAGTGGAGTCACTACTTCTACTGCGAAGTCGAGTCCTATTGCAAACTCCAATGCGCTTAACGTAAAATATTCAAATAGCAGGAGGACTTGAAGAAACGCTTCCTGCTACCTCTATCCAACCAGATAGCAGGAGGACTTGGAGAAAAAGTCTACCTGCGTCTCCAATTCAACAAACGTGGAACATTCAAATAGCAGGAGGACCTACTTGAAAGTTCTCCTGTTTCTCTTTGTAAGCAAGAACCAAACTGAAGCTGGATGTAGAAATAATTTGCATGTTGAAGTAGGTGCAGTGTCAGTCCCGAGTGGCATCCAAAATTATCGTTGGACAGTGAGCGCAGTGACAGTTGAAGTTGCGGCTCCACTTCATCGCTTATTGCGATCTAATGGCAGATGGACTTGCAGGAAGCCAGTTTTCCTGCTACTTCTGACTAAGAAGGTTGTGTGATTGCACGTAGCAGGAAGACTTAAGAATTCTCCTGCAACTCCAGATCCAACGAACGCTAAATATTCGAATAGCAGGAGGACTTGACGAAAACTTATCCTGTAACTTCAAATTTACCAACGTTGTGTACAATCAGATGACGTTGGATGAAGCGAGCGCCCTCGCCATCTGGCG
>JAQGAH010000601.1:0-30814 GCA_034696885.1 Lepidocyrtus paradoxus | reverse complement strand
CTAAATACATGTGTATTGTTGTATTTTGTAATATTTCATTTCTCTTTCTCTCTCTTCAAATTCCTGTATAAAGTCGACAAACACACAAAACATTCAACATAATTGCGAGGTTTCCCTCTTCCAAGAGAGATGAATGAGGATATCTTCCCAGGATAAAAGGAACACTCTTCATCTCTGCCACCACAAGAGGAGGCAAGTCATTAGAATGCACTGGCATACACATCAATCTCCATTTGGGATTTTGACTTCCAGAGACTTCTCCTTCTGATGTGAAAGTGCCGTTGCATTGGCATTGACTTTTTACTACAAGAGGCTTCTCTAGAGTTGATATAAGCACATAAGCGGTGCAGTCCAATGCCAAGGTAAACGGCAAATATGGAGCATTTTGGGAGTTAAGTGTTTGCTCGCGTGTGCGTGCGTATTTGCCATTGCTGGAAGCAGGATAAAGACAAAATCCTAAATGTAAACTGAGCCCAGTAGGTATTCACTGGATGATGATGATGATTGTATATTTTGTGTGTTTACGCTCATATATCAAATCCTACAAGCCTCTCTGGAGAAGCATCAGCTCAGCACAGTAACAAATATTACATTCCTCTTCATCCGCTTATCGCTACTGATGAACACAAAAGGAGGACAAATGAATGGGGATTGTTTCAAAATAAAGGGGAATGAATGCGTTGGCATACCTTTCCCCTGAAATGATGATTACTGAGATGTTGATGTGAAAATAGATCTTTCATTTTAACAACTGCTCCTTCATTATGGATGACTTCAGATGAAAAAGTTAAAAAAGAGGGAGGCATTCTCTGAAAAAAATGCTGACAATCGGGAAGGCACGCCACGGATTTGCAGAAGTGCTTTGTCTTACTTAATACTTTTGTATTCCTTGTTTTATGTAGTGTTTCAAATGAACGAAATAAGAAGAAAAAAATGCGAAAACATAGCAAACAAAAATAAACTCCAGCTTGTGCTCACTCAGCATTCCTTTTTTATTTTCAACATTTTTCAAAATGATTTTTGATTGAAGGGGAAACGCAATCAGAATCAGGAGAATTCCTAGTTGGTCTCCTCCATAAAGGACCTTCTGAATAAATAGAGTTTGAGACAAAGTGGGAGGCTTTCCATCCATCTTAACACGGGTCCTCCTATCCCATGTACGCACTTTTCCTCATCAAGTGGCTCCTTATTTACAATCCACCTCCTCCTCTCTCCTTCAAGAGTTTCAGAGACACGGGAAAAGTGAGTGAGTGAATGACTGACTGACTCCAAATAAGAATCCTCCTCTTGTGTGGATTGACTAGAGAGGATTTTCTTCATTTGTCGGCCCCACTCAAACATGTGTCTCCCTCGCATAAAAAAAAACTTATATTAGCTTTTCCCCATATGACTATGGAAATAACCTGGAAAAAAGTCGGCTGATGACGAAGGAAACATCGGGAGAATATGTCAACTAGTATTCAACTCAACTTAATTTTTTGTCGTTTTTTTTTCTCCAAAAAGTTCCTTCAAGGAAAAGTCACAGTTTTTTATTGTCTCACGCTCCGCATTCAAAACTGCTCAGTTCCCTCATTCATTCCAACCCATCCAACCGAAGAATATTTTTGATCCTTAGGCTTTTTACTGAAGAAAAAGGGATATTTCCTTTTTATCTTTGTTCACTAAAATTTCCCATTTCAAGCGAAAGGGGCTTAGTCAAATGGGCTCAAATACATATAATTGAGGAGCTCTTCCCCTAATAAGTTGACTCCTTCCTTAGCACGTACAGAATGAGCCTGCATTCTTTTGCTTCCTCATACAAAGGATTAGAAATACTTATTTTCCTAAAGGAAAAGTAGCTATTCCATACCAAAAAAGGCCCACCCAAAAAGACTTTTTTCCCTAGCAAAAAATCTCTTGACGGAAACAATTTAAATATATGGAGCAGGTTGAGGGCAGAAGCGTTAGGAGCAGATAACTTGTCATAAAAAAGGAAGGGCAAAATATGTAGGCTACTATTTACCTTCATTTATTCTGGTCACGTGTGCTCATCATCCTTGTTTGAACAGCAACATCATTTCCGCCTGCCTGCCCTTTTCTTTGAGAAAAAGGGATTCTTGAAAAGACAGTTTACGCTCTTTTTACATCCCATTTTCCTTTGGTTTAAGAGACATCACATTTTTAGAGCTAATTTTTTCCCACGGAAAAAGGCAACTTTCCAAGTGAAAGCAGAGAAAGCATTTTTGTTCTCCCTGTAATGACGAACAAACTATGATGTTTGGCACTTTCCCTTTTTACCCTTTGTCCTACTTTCCTGAGTGGAATACGAAATTGAAAAAATAAAATGCAAACGATGGGGACGACGGCATTGTAGTTAAAACTCTGAATGTTTTCCTTCGCGGATGGGAACAATGAAAAGGAATAAGGGTATTGGCTTTGGTTGGATGATTTTATGCAAATCGTAATACTAATAACATGCAAATACTGAGAAAAATGGAACAATGTGTTTTTTAGAATGGGAAAAAATTCCTCACATATACACACTTGCTATATATTACTACCCATTTCGATGCAGTGCTAGTCCCTCTTTACAAAATGGGTATAAAATGAAGATCTCACAAACTGAAAAAGGGATCCCTAAAATTATCCGAAAAAAGGGAGAAAATGCAATTTTCTCTCAAATGGATAGATGACTACGGCATTTTCAACGACTGGCCGGAGAGCTCGAGTAAGATTGATGTATGCTTTAAGTAATTTAATTTCCTCTTTTCTCTTGTCCACAGTAAATGGAGGTTGGTCCCAATGGTCACCCTGGTCAGAGTGTCAAGGCTTGTGCGGAAAGGGAGTTCAGAAGCGAACCAGGATGTGTAACAGCCCTGCTCCGTTAAATGGGGGTAGACCCTGTTCTGGATCTACAGTACAAAAACAAGACTGCGTAACATCATGTCCTCGTAAGTGCAAAAAAAAACTTTTATATTTTTTCTAGAAACTACTGCTTTTAAACTTCCGCCAGGGGAGGGAAACTGTATTGATTTTTAAAAGGCGGAGTCCAAACAACTTCAATTGAAACGGGATAATTACTCTCTACGCCAATTTTATGGTTTTTAACGATCCAAAAACAACATTTATTTTACAACCGACAGCTCACTTTTCCCCTTTCCCGTTTCGTTTGATTGGAAAAGGGAAATTATTAGACTTATTATTCGAAACTTAACTGCGTAGTAATTTTTCCTGTTGCGACCCTCTCTAATTATCTTCCCATGAGCCTGTAAAAATCGTGACAGGACAAGTGCTCCGCTTTTCATAATTAGGGCCACTAATTATCGTATAATTATGAAAGAATTGTTTAAAGTCATTTATTGTCCTTTCCGTGTGCATGTCATGTCCATATAATGCATCATTATCGACTATTAATGAATAAATAAAAATGAAGCATTTTTCTTCCCCACAACACTATTGTAACGAATGTGACATGTTTCATCTACCTTGTACCTGCTCCCCTACATAATAATTTATCTCCCTTCCTTCCTACAACTTGCATAAGAGACCGCCTGTCTGTACGTCTCACCTCACCTTCAACCCTTCTCTTTTCACATATTATACCAGGCGCTGACTTTTTTTTTACCTTCCTCCCTAATTTGCATTTTAAAACTCATCAGCTGACTCAGCTGATGACTCCCTGGCAGTTGATGATGATGACGGGAGTTATTATTGATGATGGGTACGAGACGAATGAAACGAGCTCATCCCAGCCCTCCTCCTCTCATCCACCTCAGATGATCCTTTACTCCTAACCTCACTCATCATTAAAGTTCCCCGAAACTGGTGATGCTGATGATGGGGATGTTGTTGACGCTCGAGAAAAAAGCTAATTCTCCTCTTCCTCATCTTTACCTCGAGTCTCTGAAAAAACTTTGAAATTGAACAGGGTAGTATTGGTTAGCAGCTGGTTCAGCTAGTTTCCCATCTTATCATCCAGCTGCATACTTTTTTCTTCCTATCCATCCGCATCATTAGGAAAGCCGTATGAGCTCATTTAAATAGGGCCAAGCTCAGGAAAGGAAGTTTGATCATCTTCATCATCATCACCAGTGCGACACGGCGGTCTTGGTGTTGTAGATGCCAGCCGCAAAGCAGATGAAGAAGTAGGCATATATGCTCACCGGGGAACTTTGGTATCAGGAGAGGAGGAGAAATGATTGATGAACGGTTTTTTTTCTTTAAAGGATGGAAGAAAACGGAACAGAGATACTTTCAAGCAGGGAGCGAACATTTTGAACAAACTTTTTTTTACAAAGTGGCAAATGCATTGGAATATCGGTGTTAGCCAACCATCCATACCTATATTTCATCTTGTCCTTATGGAATATGGGTAAAGTCAAAGTCAACAGGAGAAAGGGATTCTCTTCTTATTTGTTCCCCTCAACTATTAAACATGTGCCGATGATGATGATGATTTAGATAAAATTAGGATATATATTTTCCGTCTTCCGTTCATGCAAAAAATTTTTGCTTCTTGACTTTATCCTGGTGGTGTCTAGGCGCCCTCCATTTCAAAATCTTCAAATCTCATTCTTTCATCTCCGACTTGAGGTTTTGCGGTTTGGTTTTTGAATTTTTCAGTTACGTCAGGATATGATGCTGGGCTCTTCATCATCTTCTTCTGTTGGTTTTTCCTGATATCTCCCTTCTGCCTTTCATCTCAGGATGAGTTATGCCCGTGGAAGAGAAGTGGAAGCAAATAACATACGTGACGGTTGTTGGTCCCAGAAAAAAATCTGTGTCGGAGTATATTTCACTCTCCGGTTTTTTTTGCGAACTGGGGAGACATCATGTTTTTCTGCGGGTGGTTGTTATTCCAAGTTGGCAGCTCGTTTGCTCCGTCGTTTTCCCCTTCTTTGAGGAATGAAAAATACGCGCAAACATTATGCAGAATTTCATGGAGGAAATAATTTTTACAAGTTTTGTGCATAAATATGACCACCCTTTCCCATTTTGGGTGACATTACGACGGGGATGTAAGGAAAGTGCTTTAGTCCACTGTCCTTTACCTCCAGATCTGCATTAAAATGGATAAATATGCTCTGACCCGGAAACACTTTACATTCGTGGATGTCGCCGTATATATTATTTTTGCTACATTTGCCATTTTATGCTATGATCCCAAAAGAAGAAAGTTTTTTGAGAGTAATGCCGGCTCTTTGCTTTCACTTTGAGCATAATCATAAATATCATGTTTTCCTTTATGGTAGCGGCGATGTCGCCACGGCTGAAAAGTTTGACTCAGTTTTCGTTTTGTTCGTGAGGTTGATGATGGTGGCTGAGTTTTGTCATTTTCTAGATAGCATAGATCCTCAGGGATTTCCTGTCGCCACTGAAATCTTATCATTCCACTTTCCAACTTGTGTATGAATGGTTCCGAATAGCTATTCAAACATAAATAACTTTTTAACTATGGAACTATATTTTATCCAAAATTTCAATTGAAATTAAAACATTATCACTGACTTGAATAGAATTAATTTTACTTAAGCTGGTGCCTTTAGTTAACGGTTCCGGTTAGCTCGAATTTGTTATGATAAATAAATTCAAAATAAAGTTTATAATTTTCCATCCTTGGTTTTCTAACATCATATCGTCGTCAGCTTGCACGTTCAATTAGCTGATTCATTGAAAAAGAAACCTGAAACCTGATACGTCTTCTGTCAACTTTCCCGTGATTTAGCCATTTGCTCATCGTATTAGATCTGAGTCACTCTGCAAATAAAGAAATTAATCCTCCTTTTTTCCTCCCATGCTTTGTTCTCTCTCAAAGTCACTTTGAAAATTAGTTCTTCACTTAACAGATCTCTCCGTTTGCAATGAAAAACTCCAATTTTCTCCCAAGCTTAATAATGTGTTTGGTAGGAAGGTTGGTATGAGGAGGAGCTGCTTCCTTCTTCTTCACAAAACACTTTTTCCAATAATGAACGGTCTCAAAGGAGGAAGGAAATCAGGCGTGTGATGAGATAACTGTGAGTGAAGTAGAGTCACAAGAGAAAGAAGGAACTTTAAATGCAAACCTTGTCTTGTTTCCACCCACCTCGCTCTCTTCCTGTTTGTGCGTCTTTTCTCTCTATGCAAATCATCAATTTTGAAAATAAAGGGTGGAATGCAAATAAAAAACGATTATATACTTCCCTTCCTCTTTCTCCTTTTATGAATAACCTTCCATTCTTTGATTTTTTGCGTGCGTGCCCTTTCCCGTCTACCATAAACCCTCCCCTTTCAACATGCACATGAGGTGGTGGCCATAAGCGATGGAATTGGAGGAAGGAAAAGGGCAAAATATTTATTGAAATTTGTTCAATTGAATTGGAATGACGGGAAATGAAATAGGAGAGGTACACAGCGTACATCCCAATATAACCCTACCATACCAACCTAAAGATTCCAAATCAAAAAGGATATTTTTCTCTGCCCCACTCAAACTGAAGTGGCTGCCCCTCCCTGGCAACTTGTCTTAGTCACCGACACACATTCTTCCAAAACGATCCAATCCATCCTTCTCCTTTACTCTGGGAAATGTATATCCAGCTCAATTCCTGCTTTCTTCTTTTTCCCCATCTTAATTTTCCAGCTGGAACTTGTACGGGTACCCTCATCTCGTTATCTTACCAAACTTCCCATTCCTTTCTTAACAATATTACAAGGATTTTTTAAACCCCTCCATTATATTACATCCAGAAAATAAATCCACTCTTACTTTTAGCTTCCAACCGTTTCCACTGCCACCATTCTTTTCTCTCCTATTGTACTCCAATTCAATCCCCATTTCACTCAACTCAATTTTGATTTTCTATTAATGTAGGCAGGCGCTCAGGAACGGGGATATTTAGATGTATTTCCTTTCCCATTACTTTCTTATCACTTTTCTAATCGGCTTTACCCACTCCAGAAAAATGTCATCTTCTGCATCCAAGCCTTAGTCTGCATCGGCCAGGAAAAAACACATGGTCCATCTCCCTGGACTCTCATCCAATCCGAATAGTAATGAAATGAAATAAGGGGGAATTATTCCAGGAATAAGTGGGTGAACACACAATCACAGTCAAACATGAAAAGCAATATTTGGCATGCATTCCGTCAGAAATCGGAATAAAAAAAGACAAGACAAGATTCACCCCAGTCGTCGTCTCCCCATCAATCCTTGATCTTCCTACTAGATAATTTGGTATGGAAGCGTGCTTGCCTGCAGAATAAAGATGGGATGACGGTGATAGCAGTATGGCAGGGGACATTAGATTTTTTATGACAACCAATACTGGAGACAAGAATGGAGCCTCTTCTGTCAACGACGTAATAGATTTATCTAGGTCTCGCTGGCGTGGGGACCCTTTGGTAGTAAAATGTGTAAACCTTTTAACTTCAAATTACTGACTCATTCGATGAGTAAACAAGGGACGTGCCTCCGTCACTCCGATCCCAATTCTCTTTTGAGTTCCGCACTTTGTATAATAAAATGGTTGGTGGCAATTGTCTATATTGCTATTGCATAGCTTCAATCATCATCATATTGTTATTTGGTGGGTGAGTGAGTAAGTGTAAGTGCCTGACCAGGGCGGATTCCGGCATGCAAGCAGTTGAGAAGTATCTTTACAGATAGGGGAAGATATTTCCTTGTCATTTCCTCCCATCATCGCATATCACAAGTCGCATCAAACCACTTCTCTTTCTCCCTCGTAATTTTCCAAAGAGAAAGTTTTTCATGCTTTGCTATTAATACTGATTTCTGTGAATGTCTGCCTCGTCATCCTCATCAGTTGACGATCCCAAAATGATATTTTTCTCCCTCTGAAGGGATAAAGCACGTACAAACAATTCACGTCTCATTTGTTTCTCCTCTTGTTTCGCGATGATGATGACACTCTCGTGTGCGAACCATGTTTGTTTTGTTTGCTAACAGATTAATCTCTGCCGAATCCACTGGAAAATGAGTAATGTAGATATTTATTAGAGAGGAGCATCTCCATTGTGCATTTCCCTTTCTTTGAGTTAAGACATCGATAGACTTCCATTTCACTGTGAAATCTACTAGACAAGATGACACGATGAAAGCTACAAATATTGAAAACGAGTTATCCTTATTTCATGCATTTATTTTTGCCGGAGAAAATTCAACTAAATAATGACAGTACTTTCTCCTCACTTATGGGTATACAGTAGTTGCTCAATGTTGAAATGAAGAAAGGAGCATTTTGCCAATTTTACCATTTTTGCCCGACATCAACTCTCCGTCTCTCCGGTTCTGAAAAAACTTGAGCAATTTACAAAAGAAAAAGTGAAAGCATAGAAGCTCCATGAGCGCTGATATTATTTGTACGAATCCAATCTTGACAATGAAAAGCGAAGGATGGAGAAAAATTGCATTCTTCTTGTTCCCTCCACCATTGTTATTGTTATCATCATAAATAGAAAGCTCAGCAGTAGCAATCAGGAACAGTGGAAATACTAATAATACTTCAGTTACAACCAACAAGCGTCTACTTTCCCATCCACCATCATTGCGGGCTCTGCGGATGATTACAGTTTCCTCTTTAAACCGAGCACAATACAATACAATAGAATTGCGAGCGCCGTTATTATCATCGGTTTTTACTCCATGTCGTCTTCCACTCTGATTGCAGACATCTATCGAGAGATTATACGATGTGGGGAGATGAAATGCAGTGTAAAAATTGCCTACGAGTGCTTTTACAACTGGAGAAAGCTCCACGAGCTCTTTACAATCTATGACCATCTATGAGATTTTTATATTTTATATCATCTCCTCAATGAAACCTCTTTCTCGCTTCGTTTTTTTTTAGCTTCATTCTTCTGACTGAAGAGGGAAAAGTAATAATGTCTCTATCCTAGCGTCAGTGTTATGTCATCATCATCAGGTTTCAAATACAGAAAATTTATATCTGATTCCACTACACTCCTTTCGCTCTTCCAAAAGCGTATTGGATGCAGAGTGGGAATAAAAAAAAGTAGCTCGCAACAATGAAAAAATGAAAATATCCTTCAAGGAGGTATATAGTCACTCCATCACTGCGTAAAAAAAAGTCTCAAGTGTCTCACCACGCAGGCACGCACAATCAAAAATACCACAACCCCGCTATAATTTCAGTGACTGGCTCTGACATCTTATCCAGACTTGTTGGAAGTGCTTGTTGATATGAAAATAGAGAAAGGAAACGGGAAAAATATATATCTTGAGAAGTTCTGCTCCCATCATACCATCGCTTTCGAAAAAAATGCAACTTTTTCTCAAGGACTTTTTCCCCGTTTTTATTCCCTTTTGCTTATTGCCTCTCTTCACACTCAAGAATACATATATCCGTCTCAGCTTCATAATAATCATCAGGATGATACGTTAGAGAGGTGGTGGTGGTGGTGGTGGTTAGCTGGGGTGGAAATGACAAGTGAGATTTGAGCTTTCTTCCATCCCACTTTTTTACAGTCGAGCACAACCAACCATCATCCCATCTCACTCAACTCTTTTCTTCCTGTTCTCATTTTATTATATTTTTATTATTTTCTTCGACATGTTCCCAAGCCGAGTCAGACTCGTTACTTCAATATTGTCTTGGTCCGTTTCCTGTGAAATCACAATATGCTTCACACCTTCCAAAAAATTACCTGGTGTTACTTCAATTACTTCAATTTCGTTTTTTAGTCGTCATCATCATCATCATCGTCAATTCCATCGACACCTTTGGAATTCCACAAGAGCATTGGAAGGATTTCTTCAGCATTGTTACATATTTTCTTCCCAGCAAGACACTTTGCAATTTTTTCCAATGGAATGTAAAAAAAATAGTCAGAGATGAAATCAAATCCAACCAAAATGACGATAGATATGACAATTCCTTTTGTATTCTTCCGTCTTCAGAGAATGCCGTTGATGAAGATTACAATGATATTTGAAACTGATGGAATGTAAGGTGGTTTCGCTTTGGTGGGGGTGATGATCGGATGCCTCGGGAATTGAGATTGAGACTTGTGAATATGTTTATATTACTTGGTGTGCTCTCTCCGTTTGGTATATTTTGCTTGGGTATATTTTTACCTCACACAATGCTCACTTATGTGGAATGAAAACCATGTTTTGGTCGTTTTTTCTTCTCACGAGAATTCAAAATAAGATATTTTTTCCCATTTTCTCATTCTCCTATAGTGTGAGAGTGTGATTTTGATGTTGTTGATGATGATGATGGAAGCGTGGATATGGAATTGTACTGAATGGGCTCAACTTTCAGGGATATTTTTTTAAAAGGATCTTACTCCTGGTCTGATTCTGATCTCCTTTTATTGGCGCTATATATTAGGTATTCTCTCTCCGCCTTGTGTGAATTGAGCATGATGGGGAAAACGTGCGAAAAGCGAATTGCATTTTAAACATTGCATTAGATACGGGAGGAGAAGAGGTAGGAAGAAAAAGTAAGATGTTCCATGTTACACCCAAGTCCTGTTTTTCTTTCAACGCCTTCATGTATTTCATCCTGATTCTCCTTCTGGAAGTGCAGAGGAGAAGGCGATGGAGACTGCTCTGAATGAATTTCACTGAATGAGCGTCTTGTTGAGGGATATTTTTTTTTTGTAACGGAGAAATTTCTCCGAAAATTCCAATATCTTGTTGTTGGAGTAATGATAATATTTTTGGCGTAAACATATGTACGTATTCATGCATCATGAATTCTGCACACACGCGCGCGCAAATCACATTCACATGGACCATAAGATATGTATACTTTACGGATAGTGGCACACGTCCTCGCAAGATTTATACGGATTCCTCTTCCATCAAGATGAAAAATCAAATCTGAAAAGCTGCAATGATTTCCTTTCCAAACGAAAGCACAGATAAACATTAAGAAATATAATTTTTCAACTCTTTTGCATACCAAAAACTTCTGGAAAAGTCAAACAGGAAGAGGAAGGGAAAGGAACTCACATCATACCATACCGAATGTTATATGAGGACGAGCTCACCCAGGTTAAGTCTTATTGGAGTGAGCAAATTAAGGCATCTGGAATTCCACTTGGAATGTTTATTGCGCTAAGAACTAAGCTAAAAGTACCGCACAAGCTGTATCACATGCATCTCCATCGACCTTATCTTTCCTGTTGTTGTTACACTGCTTTTCCTCTTCCCCGTCGAAAATAATATTTGGAATAAAGTATGACTCCAATTAAATCACCATTGACAGTGCTACATGACACTTTTGTGTAAATGCAGAGCATTACCAAAATTAATGCCTGTTTTTTGCCTTCCTCCTTCCTGGTGTTCATCAGTGCGAGAGGGAATTATTGCGATGGGAAAAGTGGAGTCAAAGCCATTTTTATTTGGTAAGAGGGCCGGGGAAGGGAAATGTGCATGGATGCAGATTACAATTTAGAAGAAGCAGTTTCAAGGTTTCCTCCTCTCGCACCATCCCATGAGTGAGTTTTTTTTCTCGACGTTCCAAGAGTTTGGCGGTTAAAGCGCTATCCATTAAGTGTTGCAGTAATATATCTTCCGTTTTTATATGAAGTGCGTAATGGCACATAAGAAATTGCTCTCTCATTCTCGCTCCTTAAGAAAGGAACTTTGGTTAATTCAAATGATCTTGGTGTGTATGCGTAAGAGCTCCTTTTACAAGGTTTCTAGACAAGAGAGGAGAAAAAAATTGTCGATAGATTCTAGAGCTATTATTATTGGAGTGAACTTTGTTGGCTTCCCTGCGTCTTGGTGGTGTAGGGCTGCTGCTGGTGGATGTAACGCAATGCATATATTTTTTAATAGTGAACTGAAGAAAATTGTGGTTATACCAGGGTAGAGCTTCCTCTTTGGAGGTATTAAATCCAACTTGACATGCATGGGATGGGAGGCAGACGTAATTTTTTAGGGAAGATTTATTCCGAAATTTTCATTTACTCCTTTTCCTATTGCACTTGAGAGTTGTCTTGATGTATTTTGTGAGAAGGGAAAGTAAAGGAAACGCAATTTGCAGTTTGTTGCAATGCGATCGATGGAGGAAAACGTTCAAGAGGAGTTTTCATTCATTTTCAAAAGTATCAATATAGCAATGTGATATACTAAGATGTGGTTATGAAGCCGTAAACTTGAAGGTTTTTTATCAATCTAAAACCATGTCGAGGAATTTATGTAATTTCATTTTTAAAGTGGGTAACGTACGATGATTGGAAGGATTTTGAAAAAGAAATATGAAATGAAAAATGGATTTAATAAAAGTGTTCTGTATTTTCTTTCCATTTCAGCAATTGACGGTCGCTGGTCCACTTGGTCCACTTGGTCCATTTGTGGGCCAGATTGCAAACACCACAAACGGCGAACATGCTCCAATCCACCTCCCACAAATGGTGGAAGGCCTTGCCAAGGGAAGGATATCATGACTGCCAACTGCACAGGAGGCCTTTGTCGAGGTAAGTGCAAAAAACAATACAACACGACAATGTTTCAACCAAGTTGTAAATTGCGAATTGCCGCCCTGAAAACTATAGAATAGAGCCAGATAATGTTTATTACTTTATTGCATCTCATATATTTACAGCCACTAAAGTATAAAAAGGGTTATTATGAGCCTTCGTATCCACCTTCTCATTTCAAGTTTTTGCCAAAAATTCTGTGGAAGAAATTAGCAAATGGAGTTGAGTAAGACGATGCCATAAAATAACATTCCAGATCCTGTAATGCTACTTAGCCTCCTCTGTAGCGGGTCATTTTGCTTAAATATTTTGTTCAAAAAACGTAAACTAGCAGGAAGTAATAAAAAATCTCTGATTAAAAGCTTATTTTTGACTAACAGAAAAGCCCATTGTTTTTTTGCTAATAAAAATTCTACAAAGTATTCTCTTTCTTGGGCTCTCCGGTTTAGAACTCAGTCTTACGATTAGACATTTTTCTCCTGACAAAACTGTCATGAAATGTTTTTTACAGTTTTATTGCCGACATGTGTCGGTGTTTTTTATGTGGATGGGGTACAAAGCTGGAGTGATTTTCAACGCAATTTTCTCATTTTAATTGTGCCCAGTCCAGTTACGTCAGACGATATGATAACGATAACTTACAAAAAATGCTATATGGGATGACCAGCAAATCGTACAAGTTTGAAAAATACATATCATACGTAATGTAATAAGATAAGTTGAGTTTTTACAAGGAAAAAACATAGTTTACGACTGAGGCTTATCCTTTTGAGCCAAACGGCTGGCTTCTCTGTGGTTGACAGGAAGACATTGTTGGCTCTTTTTTTTCATTGAAAGCAATGTTAACAAGGCCCTATTTCACATTAACTTGACAGATGAAAATGATAAAAAGGCAGTTTCCGCATCCCACTTCTTCATCTCCCCTTTTGTTCCCCCATTACGATTAGTTTATTGACTAGTTCGTGGAAAATTAGTTAATCTTTAGAGGGAAAATGAATTGCGAAATTTTGCGGAGCGAGAAGGATCCCCCTTCTAATAAAAGATACATAAACACGACATGACATGACAAGTGAATGGCGTCTCTAAACAGAGCAAGATGAAAGGCTTTGCACACTGACAATCCAAACAGCCTGGGTATGTTGCTGCTCACTCAGTCATTTCATTAACGGTAGCACAACCATATCAAATTAAATGAGCATGGGATCGGGAGGACTAATTAAAAATCTCGTAACTAATAGGTTAATCCCTGTAGAAGGGAAGAGCCAGTGCTATACCCAAGATCTATTTTAGATTCATAGTTAAGAAAATGAACCAAGATGCATAGGATTACGTAAAAGCATTTCATTTGGAAAAAGTTTACTTTTTTGTGTGTGTTGTGTGTGTGCACATGAATAAATTCATTTGCATTAATGCTGGATGTTGGAGTGAGTAAAGCCGCCGTCATGTTTCTCCTTAGTTTATTGTCTCCGCCATTTTCGCTCAAGTTGTGAAGTCATTTGTTCTTCTTCTCTTCCTTTCTTGCGAGTTTCTCTGCTTTTATTCAAATGTGGAGGGAAGGAAGTGGAAGGAAGAAGATACAAAGAGGCAAGTCTTTTTGCTGTTGTCGTCCTAAATGAAATATCTCGTAAATCTCCCTTACTGGAAGGAGAACTATGCACATCATGATAATCCAGACTGTGCTCCCTCTAATTTTGTTTATCTTTCTGGAGTAAATGGAGCAAGCCAGTGGAAGAATTTGCATGTGAATATTTGACTGGAGGGGAAGTAGGAGGTGGCTCAAGAAAAGGAAACTATATGCCTGTCACTGTCATTCCCAAGTTGGGAACAGCTAGTTTACGATGGGCTAATTGGGATTAGTCCACTGACCAATTAATAGTTTGTGGTAAATACTCATCGTAATACCAATTGTTACTTATTATCGTGCACTACGTTAACATGGCATTTAGATTGTGGATTTCTCTAGTCCTGCTGATTCCGCGTCTATACATCAATTACTTATCGATTAGAATGGATACCAGCGGAAGGAATTTGGCATAGTATTTTCAGTCGATTTGCTCCACTTTTTTCTTTTCCCATTACCTATTTCATTATGATATCTCTGCAGTAGAAAGGAAAATGCATTCGCATGCTTTCTTCTGTCCAGAATAATCAACTCTATCAGCTTTCACAGCCAGATCCTCTTACTATCACAGATTCGACTGATTTTGATACGGTATCACCAATAATATCCTTTTCTTCCTATTTTTTGGCACTGGACTCGCTCTCCTATCGAAAGAATGAGCCAAGAGAACAAAGCTCCTTTATAAGTATTCAACTCATTCATTTCTCACAAAAGCGGGGATCCAATTTGATGCAGTTTTCAATTCAAGCAAAATATTGTTCTTCCCTTTTCCATGAATTTTGAATGCGACAGATGCAGTGCAGCAGAAAATTCCTATACAAAAATTCCATTTTACGGGAAGGGAAATTCTCAGTCTTCTCTGTTTGTATTAGAATACTGGTGAAATTCACGGAGCCTAAGCTCCGCAGGATATCGTCAAGTCGATGGGAGTGAAAATGAAACAAAAACGTTATTCCAACCAAAGCCAACAAAAAAAGTGAAAGTGAAACGCTGCAGCTGTACATGTCTTTAAAGCTAAATGATGATATCTTTATGTAATAGCCGGGAACAAAAACAGTCACATGAATGTGTTTAGGCAATGAGTTGGAATGGTGGAATGGCATCCATGTGGAGTGAAGGGTAGGCAATGCACTCCCATCAAATCCATAACAGTTTACCTACTTGTCTAGCTTTTACAGAGGTAACAGGATAAAATAAGCAGAGTAGCCACGGGCAAGACGGGAGAAAACGATGCTGGCGAATATTTTCACTAGGAAACCTCAATATGGAGTCTTGGCTCTTCCACAGCCATCCTTCTCTTTCTCTGTATCTTTATTACATGTGATCGATTTCCTTTTCTATTGCTCTTTGTCGCCTTTTCTCCCTTTTGTATGCGGTTGAACAGCTTTTTTCTCGGAATCGAATCAAACACACTGCGGAATTATATGGGCCCTTTGGCCTATTTCTTTTGGAACAAACGATCATTTTCACTAAATGGGAATTGGTGGCATGATATTGAGTTGAGTGATGTTTTGTTTGTATTTCTGATCATGATCGTCATGATCATCATTTTCTCCAAACGGGAAAAGCCCTTTGCCTTTTCCCTAGATTGGGTGTGATTGGGACTGGTGGCTGCATATGTACGTATTCCCATCATCATAAAGACGAAGGGAAATCCCTCTTCTTTACGTCTTTGTCTTGCCCTGAGCGAAAAGGAAGGCTCTGGTAGTCTCCAAAAGAAAATTAACGATATTTTCTCGCTAATGTTCTTTAATCCTTTTGGTGGAGAGAAGGATAAAAGTATCTGCCGACCATATATACAATGTGTGATAGGAAGAAACATATATCTACACTTGATATAAATATCATGATGGTGATGGTGGCGGGAGTAATGCTGGTAATAATAAGGCTTCTTTTTTTAGTTCTCTCTGGTCGTAATCAGGAAAAAGGGCTTTTGATCTCACACTAGCTTACCCAACCCTTAACACTGCATCCTCCAAAGAACCAAAACTGAAGTGATATGATCTCCCAGTGTTTTCATACTGTATTGTATTTATTGTACGGATGAAGGCCTCGAGTGTATTCCAAGATAACCGAAAAAAAGAGACAAAAGTATACTGAATGGGGGATGTGATGGTAAGAGGACATGGGAACTTTAATGGTGGGACAAGTACTGGAGGCTACATGGAAAAAAGTGAAATGAGCATATATACATTTCACCCCAACTATACGTGGTCTCCCTTTCAGTTGATGTTGTTGTGTGAGGTGAAGTGAAGGGACAAGATAGATTAGTCCTGAGAAGGAGCACCAGCTCCAACCACCTTTTTTCCTCTTGTTTTTCCAATTTCACGAGTGGAAAAAACGGAGGAATGGCAATACCAATTTATTTTCCTCTGTCTTAATCTTTGAAAGGAAGGAAATAAAAAGGGAAGGAGGAGGCTGGAGAATAGCGAAAAGGGAAGAAGCTGCTATGCATTAGTATTAGTAGGGAATAAAGGCAATTGGAGGAGAAAGCGCTACAGGGCTTACAATTCCATACATAAATATCAAGAGGAAAATATCCTTATCATAACGGTGTGCTGATGGTGGAGCTAGGATTGAAAGGGAACAGGGGCGACAAGCAGTAAACTATAAGTTAAGCATTTGATATATTACGTATAAATGTGGTATTGCTATAAATATAATTTTTTTGTCTTGTTCCAGATCTCGGAAGTGAGTTCGTCTCGATCGAGTCAACGTCCCACTCGAGCGATCAAGGTAATACAATTCTGCAATACTTCTTTCCTCCCATACCATACTAATATTATTACCGATATTATTACGACTCCCACATTTTCTATTCTTATACAGCTTTCACTCTTAGTTTATGCTTCCACGTTCCACTTTCTCTTGGTTCCACACGGCAGTGGGAAAAACATGACATTTTTTCTGCCAGATTTTTTCCATTTTTCTAAGCTTGGGCCTCCGTTCTCGTATAAAATGTGGATTTCCCAAGTGGTCGCAGTTGCACATAAGATAAGCGAAAGACTACATTTTTTTCCTGAGCGATCTGCTCATAATAACGTGCCATTCCAGAATCTGTTTGGTGTGGTGCAGCTGGAGCTGACTTTGAAAATGGGTGAAAAGAGGAGAATGATGGTGGAAAGTGTTCCCTTCTCCGCATTTTGGTCGTAAAGTACCCATCTCTTGGCCAGCTCCCCATCCCCAGCTCCAGTGGTTGGAGATTGGGGGCTTCCAGGATTTTTCTCCAGTAGGGCTTTTTACAACGTAAATGCAATAACAGTTATAATATATGCAGCTGCTATCGCACTTGGGTACTTGTGTATATCGGGTAATAATCTGTGTGGCCCACAAGAGTATAAATTTTGTGTCATTTCTCGAAAAAAACCGAAACTTTTGGAGAGTGTGCTCATATTTTGCAAAAGTGGAAAAATCATAGATTACGAAGTAAAGTAGAGCAGTATTTCGAGTATTTTTCCCATCTCGATATGCGCAATATTTCAATAAATTATATGGCCCATAAATGTTCCCCTGCTTTTGTGAGCAGGATTGCGTAAATCTTCCCCCCAGATATGGGTTTAGTAAAATTGGCTGAAAACGAAAGTTTGCACCTTGTTTCCTTTCCTAACACAAGGTTAAATACATAAAACTCGGGAGCTCATTTGCTTTTTAGTATTTACGTTTGCGCCAAAAACCGTAATCGGGGGATATGATGCTATCTGTCCTCCGTAAAAATGAATGTGTGCATGCGAAAAAGGCCTTGGACCAATTCAAAATATTATATGAGTTGATGGGTGGATGAACACCTTTTGTTTATGGTAATTTATCCAACGTTTTCAAGGTTTCGGCCTAGAGTTTTATGGAGTTTTAAGCAGGATTTAGGATGGCAATGGGATTTTCCAATTTAGAAAGAAAAAGCTTTTTCCTGGAATCACAATCCAAATGCATAGAGTACGCCTTATTCACATCTTTTCAATCCGAAAGGGCTTTGTCTTGAATGGGAAAAAATGAAAGTTTCTCATATTTCCATCCCATTAAATTACTATCATACAAGAGGAGGATGATTATCTGTGACTGAAACCGTAATCGCATTATGCTCATGTTCAATATAAAAATAACGAATGGTTTGCGTAGGTATAATAATAAGTATTATCTATTTATTCAACTTCTATACTATATACATTGCTTATCAAAACTTTAATTTAACTTTTGAGTTGGTCGCTTTGTTTTACTTCATCCGGTATGCAGGTGATCTTCCCGTGTGAGCTCCTTTCCCACATCGTTTAGATTCTTGAAGGCTAAACGACAAGCTTCCGGATAGGAATAGATTCTATAAGGGAGTCCATGCTTTTCTGCAAGGGCCTTCACGCGATGACCTATCTCCATTTGCCTAAACTGAGGCATGTTAGGGAAGAGATGGTGCTCAATTTGGTAGTTCAAATAGCCCATCCAGTAGTCCACAAACATGTTTGAGCTTATGTTGGCCGTGTGGGTGAGTGAATATTCGAGCCAGTGTGTGGGCTTCTCTGCAACATCCAAGTGAGAATGACTTAGGGCAAAGCTGGAAGTGATAATATTTTATATTTACACTTTAATCGTTGTTAAAAATGAAGTTGAAAGATTGACAATGATAAAAATCATCAACATTCACAGTTGGGCTTTTTACCTTATTCCCAGAAATAAGAGATCCCAGAACTGTGCAAGAAAGAAAAGTGGTCCAACGTAGTATAAAACTATACAACTATTTAACAGAGAGCAGAACAGTTCCAAGTAGGCTTTCTTTTTGATCTGATATCGAGGATGGAGCACCATTTTCCACGCAAATAGGACTACAAAAATGTCAACAGTCCAGTAAAACAATGCCTGGTTTCTCACAAAGAAGCTGTTAATCTCCTTCCGATCTTTAACAGTTTTTACGTTGAAGGCTACGTATGGCAAGGTGGCTAGATCAACGTCGTGCTGCACTATAATTACAATAAATAAATTAATAAATCGCTATTTTTTTAACGTTTAAAAATACATTAATAACTAATTACCTCTCTGAGGCATGGCGTGATGACGGTTATGTTGTGAGTTCCACCATATTGCTGACGAACCGGTACACAAAGCTGCAATTAGTTTTAAATAAGAATTAAATAAAACTGCTTAAATCGGCATTGGAATGCAAGTCGTTTGTTAGTAATAAAAAATCTCTTACAAGAAAAAATTATTTGAAGATATTTATCAACGCGAGGTGACCCAGTAAACGATACGTGGCCCATTTCATGCTGGAGCCAGCCTGAAGGTAATTAGAAATAATTTATTGATGACGTAATGGAATATTGTTCTGGAAGCGTTTTCTTAATCAGGATAATCAAACTCATGAGTTAAAAAGTCGAAACTAACCATATCGAGTATGAGCAAAGCCGACGAACATCACAGAGAGGAATGTTCCCCACCAAGTGGTCATTTGAAAGAATATCCCCCAAGATAAAACGGTCAGTGCGGTTGCATCCAGTAGACGGAGGATGACGTGGGGGATGGAAGGCTCAAAATATCCTTCTGAGACCAGTTCCTCGAACAAAATATTGAAATCTTTGCTGAGAGCTTCATGTCTGGACAATGCATTAGAAGCTAGTCCACCTTTAAAAATATTCAAGCAATCGATTTTTCTTGAAACTTTAAAAAAAATGCTAATTATAAGAACTAGAATTAGCAGCCCTTACGTTCTTTTGGTTCCGCAGGTCGCTTCTTAAAACTACTCAATATTGCATCCACCCTCTTCCTGGAACGGAAGTGGAACTGATCAATAGCTTGAGTCGCATCTTCCCCCGGCTCTGTATAAAATTTGATAACGTTCCCACCTGGGTGTCGGTTAATGAAGTCAGTAATGTCGTAGAAATAACCATTGTAAAAGATTTCCTTCCTTTTCTTCCCATCATCTTGGGGCTCCTTAAATAGGGTTGTGTCACTGGAATCACTGATAACATTTGGAGCCATGTCTGCAAATCTTGGATGATAACTTGCACCAAACTCTTGCCTCCAAGCCAAAAGTTTGCTCTTGTTTAAAAACTAAGAAAATCTCATCCGAGTATTCTCTTCAGCCACAAGTTTGGGAATGAAATGTGTGGGATAAGATCTTGTAGTGTATTTGTACTTATAATTATTATAAGCACAAATACATCACGAGATATGCAAGATATGATGGAACATGGAGGGTGCTGGAACAATATTGTGCCTGACTGGTATTGCAAAACTAAAAAATAATGACTTTCCTTATATCATTTACTCATAGATCATTTCTCATGAAAGCTCTCAAAATGAGTCTAAAATAATTACCGAAATTGCCACCCAACGTTTGTACACTGCCATTGTAGTTTCATTCTGCCTGGCTAGTCCAGTTTCATAATTTTTGATTTGACTTACGCAATGATGCATTTTATGTGGTTATTAGTCATGAATGACTCCGCTATCAGCGAACAAATCAAAAACACACTTCATTGAAGAAAAGATTCCATCGTATTTTTACGTCCTTTCAGACCAAGTAATTTATGTGGAACCAGAGCTCGAAATCTATGGATAAAGTTTTCACACGAATGAGCAATTAGTATTATGAAGATATTGTAGATAAGGATTAATCAATGGACTCCTCAAAAGTCAATGTCGGTATCCCACCAATGCGACCTCGGCTAAACATCCTTGGGGAAAGAATCCTCCGAACAAATGGTACGCAGGGTACGCTGGACAAATGACAAATCTTCTCAAATTTAACTCAGAGTCAACAATCACGATGTTTTTATCATAAATAAAAATGGTTTTCATTCAGCATGTCGGTCATACCTAGAAAGTCAAGCACATTTTATTAGCAGCGGAAAACCTTCTGTACTGTTTCATTGTTCCCCGATTCAAGCAGTGCTAACCTTGTACAGCTAATGATGATAATTCATGATAAGAGATTCATTTACATTTATTTGAAAGAATATACATTTTCACTACTTGAAATCAACTCTCATCTTATCTGAGGATTGAACAACACTTAACTTTAACGTAAACAAGCTGCATGAAAATGGTTTGTATTTATGATAAAAACAGGATGCATAGTCTGCGGACGGTTAGCCGAGGTCGTCTTGTCTATGACTCCAAATGTCATCCCAAACGGTCAAACATAACAACAAAACATAACTGATGACTTCACGTATTTATGTACATCAGGTAATTTACAGACAATGAGTTCATATCCCTTAAGTGAGGTATTCCAATTCACATATATTCCAGGTCATACCTATTCCAGGTATTTTCCATTTATTAGTTAACTTTTGTTCTAAAAATTGAAAAAGGAGCATGACGCTGACTTGAGCGTGCTCGAGAAGTATGACGCACAATGAACCATTTTACCACAAGGACTGCAACGATTCCAGCAGTTACAAAGCAGAAAAATAACTATTTTTCATTGCTTCTCATAAACAAGGCAAAAATTTATATTGCTCCTCACCTACTGAAAGTAATCGAGATGTATATCACGACCACAGAGGAACTAATTGCGAATTGTTACATCATTGCTCAGTTTTTGCCATTGGCGTAGGTGAATAGCTTTATGATTGAACTTCCGCTTCACCACCAATAAATATTTTGCGGCTTTCATTGCCAAAATCTAAAAGATGGGAAAACCATCATAGGTATCTTACATCCATCAATAACTACACCAGAGAATCCTTTCTGAACTCATTTTGGGGTTAACTTTGTAACTCGTAATCGTAACATTTGTCGACTCAGTAATGTTTATTTGTCACTGGCCTTCTTTTCCTGCCATTACTTTGATTTTAATGTAGTGTAAAAAGGTAGAAGAAGCATTATGGCGATTCATTTTGAAATAAATAATGGGACTGAATACTTTTTATCTTTTACACGTGTCCCATCCCAAGTCAAATCATGAATCCTGAATAGTGTACTTATGTACATACATATTTCTTTGTTGCGTGCCAGTTACGAATACTGTTTTCACGCAATTCTCACAATTAATTTTAATACTATTTATCCTCTTGACATTGACGTTGCTCTCTCATGACCTTTCTGTCAATGAGAGAGGAATCATATTTTACGCTAATATTTTTATTCCAGTTTGATACGGTAAAGAATGCTTACAAAGAACGAAGGTATCTATTTAAAAAAATCAGAATAAATTTAGGTAATTTCACATGAATTATAAAGTACTGAATTTTTATTATTCATTCATTCTTCTGGAAAATAGTAACATATATAATTAAGGCGAGTTTCAGCACCAATTTGGGATTACATAAATAGGCTCATGAAGCATTCCAAGAAATTCATTGTTGAAAAAGCAAACTCGTATGCCTAGTCTATATATTGTATGCTTTGGCTTTGGATAGCTTGTTGATCAATATCACGTACAAAACTAATTTTGCCTTGTTAAATGTAAATTGTCAAAAAATTTCGTAAACGTTCATACAAATCATTTTCATTTTAACTAACTGCCTCCCTTCCCATAGTATTGCAAATTTTGGACTAAATCTTGGATTTCCTTTTGTGGGTCTTCCAGCGAGAAAACGTTTTTATTCTTTCCGAAAACAGGTGTTATTATTTACTTTAATTAAAACGAACGACCGGGACAGGCTAGAGCCATAATAACTAACCACAGATCTTAATTTGTAGATGATTGCACAGCTTTCCCATTTTTATCTTGCATGCATCCTGTCACGAATGTATAATTCTGGAGAAACTGCACAAACCCCATATTTATGAGAATATTTGTCTTTTGCTTTTTAGCAGCGGGACTTTTTAGCATGCCATGTGGAAGCTCCTTGTAATGTGTAGTTTGTCTACTTATGTCGAGCTCACACTCTGTCTGTCTGGTAATGACGATGATGATCACGATGAAGCATGAGCTGGCGGGAGAACATGAGTCTGAAAGCGAAAGTTTTTGCTTTCTTCTCTACAAAAAGGTGCCGCATAATATGTACATACATGACTTCTCCTCATAAGGTATTCCTTAAGTGAAGCGATTCACAAACACGGACGTGAAAGGAGCAAATGACTTGATTCCTTTTCTTAACTAAAAGAAATAAAGGAGAGGGGCAAGAATGGAATACGAAATAGGAAGGGAAGCACTCAAAAAATATATAAAACAACAACTGCAGACAACTCTGAATGCAATTGTAAGTCTTTTCCCCAAGTAATGAGAAAATCCGTCGGAGAAAGTTGAAAGGAGTTGGAAGCCTTATTAGGATTTCTAGCAATGCGCGTAGACACAATTGCATTGAGCCATTTTTTCACATCGTTCCGAAACTGATGTGGGGATCGTTTAAAGGGGATTTTCTGTCGGAATCCGTTTCAAACTCATAAAGTGCAATGCCTGCATCGCTTTCAGTAATTAAATGCATTTTTCTGATAACGCACAATAAAGACAGCTGCGTTGCGTGCGTTTGTACCGACCCCACACTGTCTGCCTGTCAACCTAATGAATTGAAACGAGCAAAACTGAATTCATTTTTAATACCAGGAACTGCACTATATAGTCTGCGGTTTTGACACCGAGCATTCCAGCTGAAGCTGTCCGAACTGACAAAGTAGTTTCCAGTGAAGGAATATAAAATTCACTCGAGTGGAAAAAATTGTCAACTTTCTCAAACAGAAAAGGGACATGAAAAGGCCATTTAAGAAATGATGACAAGATGCTCATACTACCCTTCTATAAAATGACGAGAACATAGGAAATGCTCGGCTTGACTGGTTGATTGTGAGAATGCAGTTGCTCTTGTCAGCGTAGCGATAGTCGTGCCATGACAAAGAGAGGAAGATGCACGCGTACAGCCGAGAAATAGTAAATCCTTAAGAAAACACAGAAAATTCAAGGTTCTTAAAAACATAAACACAGAGGGAAGAGCAGTAAAGGGAAAATGAAAGGAATGGAAATGACCGTGGCCGTGGTTGCTCTTCATCTTCAAACATGCATCATTTTCCTTTAGAGTCAGACTTCCTCTTCCAGAAAGAGTCTCCCCATCCTCGTCATCATCATCAGTATCAGTATCACAGACGAAGTGAGAATGTGCATCATGTGAAAATGAATGAGTCTGGAAGTTAATACGCCTCCCTGACTATATTCTAATCCCTAAATGCAGTCAACGAACCATCGAGCCACGTTGATGTCTGGAGAAAGTATTTCGGCTTCCTTGTTGGGAGAAATCAAAGTGAAATTCGGGGGGAGAAAGCAAAAAGACAAAAGTGGGGAACTACACGCTTCAAAGTGCAGGATACAGGATGGGAGCACTCTTAAAAAGTTTTCCGTTTTGCGGAGATTGCATACAGCAGTGTAGCTGCAGCTAGTCCTTAAAAAAGTCAGTTTTCTTGGAACTATTATAAAAAGGCTTCCACCGGCTTCACAAGGATTACGTCATTGTGCCTTTTGCACTTGATATTGGACGCGGTGCTGGTGACGATGAGCATGATGAAACCGTAGTTCTAGCTGTAAACGGCTATAACTGCTTTGAGAGGAAGGAATGAGAAGGGAAAAAAGAATTACAAAGAGGGAGGGAGAAACTCTTGAGTTTTCTTGAGGAATTTTCTTAGTCCTTTTGTACTTAATGTATTACTTGTCTTTATTAAGAGGAGGAAATGAAACTCATTTTCAAGGTTTTGTCTGAAAAAAAAAGAAAGCCAAAGCGTAGCATAAGAATACCACCAGAAATGATATCATTGAGTTGCGTTCCTCATTTAGGCTTCAGCATGTGCCGGAACGTAATATATTGTTATGTTGTGAGGAACTTTGTTGTTTTTCAGTGTAGTGAGCCGAATCGAAATAACGAATGACAAGAAGTTAACAACCAGTCACTTTTGATGTTTGTCTGTAGGAACTAGGAAGTGTAATTTGATGAAAATGAGGTGGAATATCCTCCATCACTCACGGAACGCCTAATGTCAATTTAAAGTAAACTCTATGGTGAATATAGGTATGCGCACTCTTTAAGATGGTAAGGCTTTGACAGGATTGAAAAGTAGCGCAAAATTGTTAAATGTCCGGTCGTTGCGTTGTCCAACTATAATTGATTTTTTGTTTGAATGATTTCGCATAAGATACTTTCGTTCTCTGTTAAACATCTGACAGTGAATAAATTTATAATAGGGGGATTACGAGGTTTCCATTTAGGATTATGGATATTTTGCGTATTAATACTTTCTCTCCATAACTTATAGTCGATATGATCATATTTTAATATTACTACATCCATTTAGGAGCATCAACCCTTCCTCTCAATACCCACTATTGAAAAGGAAGTAAAATATTATACTATTCCTTGTTCTCCCCATCATATTCAATGTGGAATAAGTTTTCGATATTATTCCTATTGTGCTTAACGTAAGCCTATTTGCTTTATCGATGAAGACAAAACCAGGCAGACTAGAGCACATTGAAACTTGTTAAGTTCCCTTGTTCTCCCATTCGTTCATACATGATCGGTCTTTTACATTTCACTTCCTTTAGGAGCGACAGGTTCTGTAAGATCCTTATCTTTTATTCCCTCTCTAGGCACGAAAACTGGAGAAAGAATCAATGATGTTGATGATGAAATTGGTTACGGTTATGCGAGCCATCCAATGCGATGAGGTAAGCATCACTGCCACCGCTGTTAGTGATGACAGGCGGATCGCAAAATACAAATGTAGCGTCTTTTCCTATCTTTAATATGGATATAGACATTGATCCTTTATGCAAGCCTCAACAACTAAACGCATCCAATATTTTGCTGATATCAACTATTTTCTCTCCGTCTTTAAGAAAAAACGCTATACAGCCGTTTTTATTATTATCGTCGGCTGTGTGCCTGCTCCTATAATATGTACTTATCCACTTGGCTTGATTTCCTAAATGTATTTACTTACATTATCTCTTCAACGTATCAAATTTTGCTTCGTTTCCTTTTTCATGTGGGAGAAATGGGAAAGGAAGACGAGACGATATTATACATTGTCTAGTGGCATGGAGCTTGGCTTGTTTCTCCAATTTTTTTCCTCCTTTATTGACTCGTCTTGTGGTCTCCCCTCCTATTGTTGGAAGTTGGTGGGATGGATGAATGGATGAGATGATGTGGTGATGTACAGGAGAAAAAAAACTGCTTTTTATTTGTACTTCCCAAACTAACCACTTAGATCTAGGGAGGGATGGAGAAAATCCAGTAATTTTTGGTGGAGATATCCATAAAAATATAGAAATGAAGATATAACATGGTTGCATTATGCCTTAAGGATAAGTATAATATGTTGCAATCAAACAAGCAACGGGATTATTACGATGATGATCAAGATGATGACGTTTCATGTTAATGCTAAGTTGGATACATTATTGCGTCTGCATCCAGTATAGTAATAACATGGTTGAGTGACAATGCATAAAAGATTCTTTTCACTAGGACCGGAAGTCACTTATACGTTTCCTCTAGATAGTAGCTTCATCCATATCAATATTTGAGGAAACTTTTTTTAAACAGAATCGTTTCCAGTCATTATCTTTCTTCTCGTATGCTCACTCATGCAGTATCCAGAAATGCTTAACAAAAGATATGATACTCCCCGTGGACGTCGCCCCAAACTCGATATCAAGTCCCCTTTCGTTTTTTATGAATGATGAAAATTGCGCGTGTGAGGCTATGCGTAGTGATTTTGGGGAAACTGGAGAAATGCAAGGGCATTTTTATACCTATATTGATTTTTTTAGCTTTCTCCAGGTAAAATATCTGTGGGTTTGGATTGGCTCGAGGCTTGAATTACAAACAAGCTCTGTTTAAGTTTCTTTTCCCAATTTTCGGATTGTTTTCAAGGTATGACTATCGTTTTCCTATCAGGAATCCGCACTTTCACTTTTACTACTGTTCTTGCTCTTACAATTTCTTACAATCTCACTTCGTTTAGAAGTTTTAAGTGCACACAAATAAACTAGCGTCGCCTTCTCATGTGTCCACGTTTCAAGTTCAGGCATTGTACGTGAGCAGTAAAAATGGGAGGAAACGCGTATTTTTTTCTCTGGAGCTGTAGTAGAGAGGACTATAATATAATATCTGTTGAGTCCAGTCTGCCGGATATGACACATGGTGAGTTATGACATATGCTGAGAAAGATTCAATTTATTTTATGACCTCCAATGCGATACGACACGGGGGTGGAGAATCTCGTTTGTGGTATGGCATGGGAAAGCCTTTTCATTGCGATACTCGGATTAAACAATAACCCAAGTCTATATACCTAATTCCAGCAGATGTCTGAGATTTTTCTCGGACTTTTAATTCACTGATTTTTTCTTCTAATCTAATAAACTGGAGACCTCTCAGGACAGGCTGACAAGAAGTGCTCTCAACATTTATCTTGAGAATTGGAGGGGAAATATATATATACCTGGAAAGGATAAGTGAGTGGATCGATTCACCTCGCACTTGAATTTTCTTCCTCGTCTCAACTTTATCGCTTTTGCTGATTTGCTTGATATCTTCATCTTATCATGAAATGGAATGAAATGCAGTCTGTTTCTACGTCAAGTGTAGTATAAAAAATGAGACTAGTTCTCCATGTGAGGTCAGCAGGGTCAGGGGCATAGAATACTGTAAATAGACTTGTTTCTTCCAATTCCATCGTCTATCGCCCCCAACTTGGGAATCGATATGCATGATATACATATTTGGCTGGGACGCAAAATACCAAATAGCAGGATCGTTAAGCTCCCCTCCATCTCATTTATTATGATCTTTTGTCGTCTTCAAAGGAAAAAGCAGCGGTAGACAAGGAAGTTCCATTTAGATTGCGATGGATGACCGCATCTTTTTCTGGGGAAAGTTCGTTCGGCCAAATGCACTAATGAGTCATCCCATCCTGTAATTTTCCAGTCTCCTTTTTGGTCATTCGTAAACAAAATTGGAATAAATAGCTCAAGAATATAAAAGGGAATGCATTGGCTATGGTAAAGTTGAAAGGGAGTATATCCGACCTAAGAAAGAATGCTTTCATCCCATCAGTTTCCTTTGCCATAAAACCGTCTTCCGCTCCAGCCCGGATAAGACGTTCAAACTTGAACTGATAAAATTCCTTATTCCTTCCCCTTTCCTAATATGCGCATTCATCTTTCAGCATGAAATGAAAGAGGATTCTCTTCGTTACCGGAAACCTTTTCGTACTCTGTCTCTTTACGGAAAGTGGAGGGCTAAATGAGCCATTCTTAATGTTGAAGGACTTTTAATACTCCGACACATCCCCGCGATTTCCTATCATCCTCCTTTTTCAATTTTCCCTTTTCACTTTTTTATGACCATCTTCAGCCATTTTAAGATGACTGATATATCCAGCTAAAGCCAAAATCGACTTGGACAGAGTCTGAAGATGACATTTACAATATCCAAAGTGTTTTTTTGTGCTTTCGGGAAAAGGATCGGCGGAATCAAATGGCAAGGCAATGGCCGCTGATGTTATTGATGATGGGTCTTCTGGTGCCATAGATTCCTTTTCAGTGACTCAAATCGTTCATATGCAGTATACCAGGGCCATTTCCTAGTATCAGTATTGCACATTATCCAGTGATGACACCACTTTAACTCGATATAACCAAGTCGTTAGAACTAAAAATAGAAAACTTCTCAAGACTCGATTGTCTCTTGCTTAGGCTACTTTTGCAGCTTAATCGGCGTGTAAAAAATAATGGGCAGAAAGCTACCATTTGAAATTTTGGCAAGTAGGATAAAACTTGGAGGGTTGCATTATACACCTGTGCAATTTGAAAAATCGCAATTATACATACATGTCCTTTTAAATCATTATAAAGGGACAATCTACCTTTTCTCCACTTCAAAGCCCCACTGTCGACAGATAAGGTAGACACACTCTCCATAAGCCACCGTGAATTTGTAGTACTTTTTCCTAGACTCTGCTTCAATGCACAAGGTAGTAAGTATCATTCCATAAAACACCCTTTTGTAATACTTGTGGGGAGCTGTTGTTGGATAAAAGGGAGATAAGGTTTCCTTACTTTTTGTTTCATTATCCTTTGGAAGATTCGGAAGTGGGTCCAACAAAACGCCATCATCATCCACGTCAGCAACACGCTTTGCTGCTCTAAGATAAACGGCCTATTCGTCTTTTGTTCCCTCCCTATACTCAGGTTTTTCTCTAGTAAATCCCTTCCACCTCACATCTCCTCAGAAAACGTCCCCTTTTTTACTATTTTATACAGAGCTAAAGTTGCAAAGAAAAAAAGACACTTTTTTTCACCAAAAAATATTTCCCATTCAAGGAGAAACCAAGCAGGAGCAGAAAAAAGCGCTCGACAACGGTGGATGGAAATGGAGGTGGTGTGTGGCGGTGGCGACATCAGAGATGTATTGTGATATGATGTCGTTTTCTCCAGACTTGGGGGAAAGGTATCTTGCTCTGAACCGTGATAGTCGTTACAAAATATAGCACATCGTTATTTCATCCTACCCTTTTTTAATAATAAACAAGAGGACAGAAAAAGAAAGGAAGATTGCAGAGGGAAGAGACCCCGATAAGCTTTTTTTTACCCTCCATTATTACTCACTCCCAAGTCCCCCGCAGGCCCAAGTCTGTAAATTTTCTTCATAATAAATGTAGCTCTGTCGGACTGGCTGGCTCCTGGTTACTCTGAATGAACCAGTTCCAAACTCGGAAAAATTTCCTCCAAGAAGGTTTTCTTGTTAGGGATGATAAAAAAGGAGGTGAAAGTGAGAGAATGATATAACAGGAGAGAAAGAATGAAAAGCCAGAAGAAAAGTTTTAAGGAGCTCAATCCTACTCCCTGGGAAAAACATGAAGCCGTCCAGGAAAGTAGTTTCCATTCAGGGAATGAATGAATAAAAACCGTTTACATATTGAATGCCCAGTTTCTTTCACATATGAGATGATGATGAGGGTGATGATGACGGTGTTAGGTTGATTCCCTTTTCGGCGAGAACGATGTGTGTACACTTTGAATGTGCTACATTATTACCTTCGTTTTAGCCTAAGAATTGAAAAGTTGGAGAGAAAGGAGGGGAAAAAATTGGTTCAGGGACTTTTACTCTCAGTTCGACTTCTTTTCTAAGTATTCACCAGAAGGAAGAAAAGGAGTTGGGAGTAGCTAGCCTATTTTTCAGTTTCCCCCGTGAGACTTCCCCCTATTCAGGAAAAAATATATAGAAATCATTCATAGAAGAAGATGGAAAGAAAGGAGTTTTTTTTCATTTAAAAAAGCCTTACTTTTCCGTAATGAAAAGAGAAGCCAAGAGTTTTTCTAGGCATTTCGTATGGCCAGAAATTGTGAGGGGGTCTTACTAGGTGAAAGGGCTCCTTCTCCTTTCATTATTATCAGCATCCTTCCAAAACAGCGCCTGCTTCATGTTTGTGTCATTGAAGCTCAAAGTGTTCAATTTTTCTTCAATGAAAAAAGTTCATACCTGATTTTGACTTCAATTGTGCTGGGGAAAGTAGAAGGGAGGTAATAATGACGACGTGTATGATCATTTAAAACCATTGATGCTGCTTGAGTTTGGTGATAAGCTTAGCACTCGTGTTTCATATAAAACCTTTTGAGAAGAGCTTCTATAGCACCTTGATGAATTTGGCAAGATTGCAAAGTAAAACTACTGAGAAGCTAGTCATAAGCTGTTGGAACTTTTTCAAAGAATGTAATTCACAAGGAGTTTAATGTTCCGTACAGGAAAAGTTTGCACATTTGTACATATCACAAAACAGGGTTGTTTAGTAGGTGGTGTGTTCACTTTTTCGGAGAGAAATGATGAGCCATTCCCTCCACTT